>JAUUEB010335889.1:0-12596 GCA_032362205.1 Clione limacina
CTCTAATCATGACAATGCAAAAAGACACAATAACTTTGACCAACAGGGAAATCCCAATGTTCATTCTCTCTTCGACTTATTATTTGTGCACCATCTTTGTACAGGAAGTCTTGAGTAAGAGAACAAAATTGTACTTGCTACTCGGGTGACGAAGTTCGGATTTCCTTATTTCCTTAATTTGCTTATTATTTCTACAAAGTAATTGTTGTTTATTTTCGGTCAAATAAATCGGATATGTAATAAAATAAATATCACACTTTTGATTTTTGATACAAAAAATATTGCCCTATTCGTAATTAGAGACAAGCAATTCGAACTCGCTAAAGCTCGTTCGAATACTACTTGCCTCTAAACACTCAGAGAGCAATATTTTTCGTATCTAAAACTAGTCGTGTAATATTCACTATATATTTCGACCAAATAACTGTAGAATATTGTGTTATAGCATAGGTGAATTAGCGATGTATTGTTCGAATTTGTTCTCTTATTTTCCCTAGTTTTGTCCTAATTTCAATTTTTTTAAACTACCAACAATCCCAAGCTCACACAATTATGATTGTAGGTTGTATTAAAACAATCATGATGTAAGGAAATTGATACTAGAAGTCTAATCAATCCAAGTTTAATGCAACATCTTTTAGGAATTTGATACAAAAATCTCCGGGCTGTCCTGGGATGAAAACGAATTGAAAACTCGTGTGTACAATTTGTCCTAGGCATATTTATTATTTCAAGAAAACTGTGGTATTGTGTATGAAAATAGCTTTTGTATCATACTACCCTGAGAAACGGGAGGTTATGTATCAGACACAATAATCCAACACATACGTGCTAACTTAGGATGCCTTTAATAACGCCCAGATGCTATCACAATCTTTAGTCGGGATGTACAAGACCCAGCTTAAAATTTAAAAAATATGGGTTAACGATGCTGTTAAGCATACATACTACATTTAATCAATAGAATCCATCCTGATATTGTCCAGTGATCAGTGATCAGTGATCAGTGATCATTGAAGTTTATTGGCTCAAGTAAATTATTAAATATTTCCATTCTATAGAACAAAAAACCCTCTCCGTATGTTCAACCCCAATTTATTACAACATACACAAACCGCCCCCTATCCCTTTAGCGTTATTTATTGTGTCTACCCTGTGGCTACTCGCTAGCTGATCATAGCTCATTGTCCACGACTGGCCAACACTGTCTCACAATACAACACGGGTTCTAATTCGATTTCTGAACTAATCAACTCGCATCTCCCCTGTGACTTTACCAATTCATAATATTGATTTTAGATTCGATCTTATTTGGAGCGGATGCAGTTTTCGGATCCAGACCTTTAGGCGGTTTGTAATTGGGACTGTGAACCACGTGGTCCAGGCGATGTCCAGGCTTTGTAAGTGATAATAAGACTACTTTTGTTTGTGAGACGATGGAGACTAAAATAGTTAGGAGGGACACGAGCCAATTTGCATAACATATACATTTGAAGATTGGGAAAAACTCATCGCACCGACTCGTCCCAAAACCCATTGTTTCCATTTGTATATGTATGATAACTGTTTGGAATGCATCGTTCATAAAAAAGAGAAACCCTTCTCTTGACGCCTGGTAGAATAGTGGTTATGCTGGAGTGATTTGTGTGGGGTTCGAATCTCGGTCAGATCTTGTCTAACTCTGTTTTTAAAAGTGGGTAATTTAGAAGATGTTCAGATAAATGCTAAGACTGGTTTCGCCACTGTCAGTAAACTGTGACTTGGTAGGTTGCACGAGCTGTACTAAATCTAACATCATAGTAAAATGTTTTAGTAGTACCGTCGCCGATATAACCTTACATGTGTTGATCGAGATATCAAACAATTAAAGAAAACATGTACACACCAAAGATTTCGTTTGCGCCTTTATACTTCAAAGTTTAAACAATGTCTTTGTTGGTAGATTATTTATTTATCTTTAAGCAACGAAACTATGTATATCTTATATTTATCATAAGAAGCCATTAAAAGTCCAAAAAAGCAGTTTTTCAATGACTTTAGGTACCGACGAGAATAGTCACGTTAACACAATCTACGTGCTTCGTTTGAGCTCACGTCTTACGGGGTGCACATCACACCATGCACCCCCCTTCTTTACTTAACACCCAAACTATTTCTGCTGATGTGTCTGAGTAGCCAGAGCCGTCATTCCAGGCACGTCCGCTCCTTGCGGGGACCCCTCACCGAATTGCTTCCCCTCAATTTGGCAAATTGAATGGGAGAGCTCCTTGCTGGATGCTAGCTCCAATGAAGAGGAAAGTCGTTGTCCTTAGTGTAGGGACTTGTTATAGGACTGGGACGGTTACTTTTTATTTAATTTTATCAACTTTGAAATGTCATTTAAGATTTGAAATAATTTAAATAGTGACATCGAAATTAAGAAAACGTTTCAAAAAAGAAAATACACGAAGTTTAGACTTAAAGTAAAGTTGATGTTTTTAAAGTTTCTCAACTATTTCAATGAAAACATATAAATGTTAAAATGTGTGAAAAATATAATAGAAAGACGAATATAAAAACAAATCAAGTGATGATTTAAAATTGCTTTTATGTTTTCTATTTACAAACAAAAATCAAAATTTCTATTTCTGAAATGAAAGACAAGTACACATAAGGACAAGTGTATAGAGTAGGAGTATGAAAGGAGAGATAACATGATGCATTCATTCTTTTAATGATGCCACTTGTCACCGACTAGACATAGTACACATGCCCAGAGTACATGGACTGACTAATTAATATGTCACCTGCATATTTTATTTGTTTATTCATAAGACATTTTTTATCCGAAAAATATACATAGTTGAATACACATATTTGCCCTTAGTTTAGACTCTGTTATATGTTAAATGATAAAAAAAAACAGTTATTTTAGATCTTTCCATTTGAGAATTAAAAAATTGAAAAGCAATTCTTAATTATTATTTAATTTAATTTTGGTATTTAAATGCAGTTAAACAAGATGTTTCGTTTTATAAAATGACCTCTATCCAAATGAAAAGATATATCTATTACGAAAGCAATGTCCTTGTAAGGTAAAACACTTTTTTGCGAGTGCAAAATTTCTCAAAATTTCTCGATGATTCTAGATGTTTAAGACGCTAGAAATAGTAAAAAATAAAAGCTACTTCTTTCTAGATAATCTACTCTTACATTTTACAAAAAGAGCATTTTCCGTTTGGCTGTAGTTAGCTAGAATAAGTCCTATGCAGAAATCAGATTTCGTGGATTCGCAAAAAATACCGATTTACAGTATTTGAAAATAAAGAAATTAAAACTGGCGCAGTTGACTGGGGGGGGGGGGCTGTGGCGTCCGCGTTTAAAACGTTTTTAAAATCTAAATCCATCGTCACATCTTCTTTATGTCAAGAGATTTAGAAAAAAAACAGATATTAACGACACTCGGCAGCATAACATTGAAGCCAAATAAGCCAAGCAAACAAATTCCCTAAATAATAATAAAAAATTAATCAAACTGCAAGAAATCGGAATCAGATAAAATGTATTTTACGACAGTTTTTACACGTTTCGAATATGATACAAATACCTTCACATCTGCCTGTACCATGTAACCAAAAAGGCATACTATTATCTTATATTATTTCAACAATTTCACAATTTTTACATTTTTGATTTACCTACCTACCTAAATACTTTGTATATGAAATATACACTGCACTTTCTACGCAACCTATATACACAGATGATCTACAAGATTATCCACTAAATAATGAAATGACCTGATCTTGAATTTTATTTGTGTTGCAGGCGCGTAGCCAGGGGGACATGGTGGAAAGTCCCTCCCCATTTGAGGTCCAAAAAGCTCTAAATTTGCATCATTTTTAACTAATCTCAAAAAAATGTCGGCCCTTAGCGGCTTTTTCTTTGATAATTGATAATATGCTCTTAAATGCTTTAAATTTGCATCATTTTACATCAATCTCATAAATTTGGGCAACTTTGCGGCCATAGCTTTCATATTATCTAAGATTGTCCCTCACCTTTCAAAATCCTGGCTACGCGCCTGCTGTGTTGTATTCCTTAATATACAATCTATTCATTGCGTTGAGTTTTATATTTGCAGTGTGTGGTCTTCTTTTTCACTGTCCGGTTTCCACTGACCAGCGCTTTGTGTTTGATTGCTGTTCACTAAAATTGGAATTTAACTGATACAACATTTTCCTTTATTTCTTAATTTAATTTGATACTTTTTGAAGATGCACTCATCTTGATAATAAGTTGAAACTGCTGATTATGATCAAGGAAGACTAATTGTGATGCAGATAATGTCATGTATCTTAATTTTTTGTTATTATATATTATTAAATCATGTCTTTAAAATAATTTGGTTTTCACTTTCTATTTGTTTATTTCAGTCATTGGATGGTTTTGCCTTCATACTTGCCAGTGATGGTCGATTTTTATACATATCGGAAACAGTATCGATATATCTTGGTCTGTCCCAGGTAAGGAAATTTTCAAAATATTATCAAGAAAATGTTCACACTTTTTACCAAATTTCATTAGCCAGTCTATAATTATGTTTGAAAACTACGAATAAGAGTATCGATTAAAACCTTAAATTGGATGCAATATTGTTCCCCAATGACCGAGTACCTATTTAAGAACATCAAATCCCATTAACCAACTTCATTAGATGTTCTAAGAATGTGAATTGTTTAGAATTCCTAACTCCTAAATATTTGCATATTTTCGACGACCGTTGGTGGCGGCGCAGTTGATGACAATTAACAGTTGTAGCGAGTTAGCGCCATGACGACTGTTGCCGGTTTGTCCCGCCCTCCTTGGGTTGAGTTAGCAGCGTTAGCCGCCAAAATTGACGTTCTCCTGGCGATCAATCAACAACTGCCAAGTGGATTACATTCTAGAACCTCATTTAAATAAGACTTAATCAAATTTCGGCCACCCATAATTCGGCATCCCCTTGAGAGGAACTCTGTCTCTGTCATGCCGGCACTTTAGCAACCGCTTCAAATTTGAGATTCCTTCGTTAGCCAAGCATTATTACCTTTTCATCTTTTTATTTGAATTTATTCATTTTTCAAGAAATATTTTTTGGTTTAGAATAAAACCGTTTTTATCATTAATCAGTTAGAATTACATAAACATTTATACACACAGACATATTGTAAACTTTCGTAAGATAGCAGAATCAATTTTCGAATATAGATACCAAGTTAACATAATCACATGATTCTGAGATGGGGGGGGGGGTTATATAGACCATACATAAACTGTGTTAAGTTTGAACATTTGCTACCTTTATCTTACGTGAGGGTTTAATGTTGGAATTTAATACCTGAAAAAAGGAATATGTCTTGGTATTGTAATGAAATCGTAGACGAAAAGATTGAATGACAGCTGACTGTTCCCTTTATAATTTATTGCTGTACCTGAATAAGTAGTGTTATCATTAACTTGTCTTACCTACAGATAAAATGCTCAAAAAATTAAATATTTCGCTATTTTTTTTGTTAATCATTGCATGCTTAAGAGAAGAACCATTTAGAATAGCAAATTGATGTTTGAACATAATTCATAGCTTATCATTTAAAAAAAGAATACCAAATGTTGTCTATTTATAAAAGCATTTCTATGTTTGTGCATTCCAAGTTTAGGTTATGCCAATATAAACATCTTCAACATATGGATGCATTTCAGAAGAAACACCATTGACACAAATGTTCAGTTTTTTCATCATAAAAAGGGTTAAGCATTTCTGTTAATTGTGTCAGGGTTTATAAATAACTCCAACTCCATTCTTAAAACAACTATGACTCAATCAAACAGTATTATTCACTCAATGTCATCCGAAAGGAAGGGTCTCTGAATGTTGTATTCTCAGTTCTGTCGCCAGTCGCCAGGGAAGGGTCAGAGTCGCCAGGGAAGGGTCAGATAAATTGTCTACGACCTGATTCTGGGTCATGAGACAGTCACGAGAAAAGTGATCAACATCTTGGAGGGTTGGAAGGGGGAAATGTATGGAGCTTCTTAAGTATCTCATGGGGCCTGGCCTTGACAGAGCTTTAATTGCTGCGACCAGGCCCGAGGGGCAATTCCCTCCACCCCCTGGCTGGCCTCCTGATTGGCTGTTCCCCCTGGGGTAGCAGAGCTGTCTGTTGCCAGAAGAAGACCAGTTCATTAATGCCAAAATGATAGAGACTGTTTTATCAACACGTCCGTCCCAGAGCTCTACTAACTAAATGTCTCAGAAAATCGGCCGAATGAAGCTCGAAATAAGGTACATAATTAATTTGCCTTCTGAAAATAAATGTTTTCACAATATTAACGACCTGTCACCATAAAAATAACATTTAATGATTTTGATAATATTGATTCAATCAACATTGTCCTATCATGACACAAAATCCGTACCACCAAAGTTCATGAGAGTTATATTTTCCTAATGATCATATAGATGTAGGTTACAATTACCCCATGACGTTCATTTCGAAGATTTGCATTACATTGCTCGTCATGGGGGCGCGATGGTCTAGTGGTTAAAGTGCCGGTTTTGAGATCTGGTGGTCTAAAATATGAGTGGTTCGGTTGTGCAATTGATTGATAGAGAAATAAATTATGTGGTTAACCCTCATATTTATAAACTTAAAGGGATAAAAAAGCATACGGTTGCCTTGAACATTTAGATATAAATTTATGTTTAATATATTCCAGGTTGAAATGGCTGGTTCCAGTATCTTTGACTACGTGCACACAGAAGATCATGGTGAACTTATTGAACAGTTGGGAATGTGTCTCGTTCCAGGTGAGTCATGGTTGTTTATAGGTCTACATCAAAAGTCTTGTAAAAACAGGTTGATTGATTACACGATATCATAGAATATGAGCCAATTGACAAATGTAATTTAAATCTCAGACAAACATGTAAAAGTACTTACTATTAGCAGTATTATATCAAAATGACAAATAATATCGATGTGCGGTTTTTATTGACTTAAATGACAAACATTGGCGATGATGTGAATATTCCCAATCAATTCTAAGTTAAGAGCATTTAAAAAACTGCATTATAAAAACGGTGTATGTGTGTGATTCCAAATTAATTGCCCGAAATATTTTTGATTTTAGTTATGGGCGGCCTTACTTTTACAGCATATTTTAATACACAAATTGGACAGAAATTGTTTCCTTTGATAAATGTTGATTTTTACATTTGAATTATTTACGTTGATGTCCAAAATATTTCCCCCTTTAACAATTACTTTTTTTTTTATCTTTCTAGGTACATCAAACAGTCCTGCCTGTTCCGGTTCCGACGACGGGTCACCTTCGAATACTCCAAGACCATCTTCACCAACAGAAAAAGGTACATAGGAAATTATAAAACACCATATATATAGAAATTATATTTGTGAAAAATAAAATAAATTGAATTTTTTAGATGCACATGTTCATATCATCCGTGTTGTCTTAAACAGGTAATATTAATGTAATAATAGTTATATTCTACTTCGAAGAAAATCTTAGTATAATTAACAAATATGTTTTTAACTTTAATATTTTCTGTTTTCTTTCAGGGTATGCCATGGTTTATCAATCAGAGGAAAAAACGAATAAATCCTTCGCACTTAGAATGAAATCAACACTGACAAAGCGAGGAGTGCACGTCAAGACGTCTGGATATAGGGTGAGTATTACTAAAAGTACAAATAAAATATAAGTACACAAAACAACTCATGTGGCATAATAATGGGCACACCAACACAAAATAACAGTGAACTGTTGATATTATAATGTCAATACAAAAACAAAATGCAGTATTGCTATATTTTTGTATTAAATTCTCCACAAACGCAATTTTTGTTTAGATTTGATATCTCCGTTATTTTATAATGTGCTCTTAAAAATTCGTCAATGAACATTAATTACAGAAATGAATAAAAAAGTATCCCAATGTTCTGTATCGTGTAGCGGAAGTAAACAACCAGGAAATTGAACTAGGTCGTTATTTTCAAATTGGAAACAGAGTATCTAATTTATTGAAATTGAAGACCCTTTATCAAAGTTTATGAAGTTCTGAGGAAGGTTTATGCAAATGAATGTAAAATCATTTATTTTGTTTTTTTCCAAATTAGGTTGTACATATACTTGGAGCGCTTCGCCCACAAGCTTCACTTAACACACGACTACCAAACTCTTGTCCCAACGGAACAACTGGGAATGGAATCCAAGACCAATCTCTTCTCGGGATGGTGGGCGTGGCCATTGCTCTTCCTCCACCATCTATAACAGAACTTAGACTTGAACTCGACACTTTCATAACGAGGCTCAGTCCAGATTTCAAGGTCATTTATTGTGAACCAATGTAAGTATTTTACTAAAGATTGTTATTTTGTTTTTATTGTCTCTAGTAAACCTTTTCTTATTGAATTTTTCGATGATATTGTGTCTTTTATTATCAAAACTTTTATTGTTGACGTTTACGGAAATACAGACATTTGTTTTGACATGTCTCGGCAGACGGTTGTGAAATGTTTCAAATTGTTTGTTAGAAATTTTCACATACATTTAAATAAGTAAAGTTGTTGAGAGTTTGAAACGTCTTCCCTTCATGGAAACTACATGTATTTGAGAAGCTTTAACAAACATGTACCTACAGAAAAATCTCTTCTTATCAATTTTAGCAAAAAAATATTGAAAAATTACAAATTTTTACTGATTATTTAAGGAAATTCTCATAACTTTAAAAAAAAGAGGTATGATAGTTAATATTGTGAGATTGTTCTTTAGATAATTGTATTATTTATTATCAAATATCTGTTTATGATAACAGTATTGTAATCTCCCCCTTGTCTCCAGTATCAGTGACCTAATGGACCTGAGATCAGAGGATCTGACCGACAGGCTTTTGTATGACCTATGTCACGTGGCTGATTTACAGAACCTACAACGTTCACACACTGACAGTGAGTACATCATTTCATTTACTTTTAAACTTAACCAAAACTCAACAACAAAATCGTTAACTTTTCTGAAAAAGCTTGCCACAGTGTCGACGTCAGTATATCTTAAAGAACAAAGTGAACATTGTTAGATTGCAAGGCATTCACAGGGTATTTGGTCGAAGAGCTGAGGCGGACATTTCCATGGTTATTGAAAATAAACGTCGGTCGTGTTAAACATTGCTGCATATTTAAGGACATAATAAGTCAAATCAGTTGTTACAGACAAACTCTGGGGCGTTAGAGGAGTTTTATCTTTTATAAAATCAAAGTTAAAAGATGTGTTTCTCATGAAGAATTATGACTATAACGTGGTGAAATAAAGTTCCCAACGCTGTTTGATATTTTTGTTTGTCTTGTTTTAGAAGTTTCATCAAAAATTGATTCCACGAACAATTATTATTTTGCTCGGATCTCTTTCATTTTTGGAGGGATGATATAGACCGAGTCATAAATTTTTTGCTATTTCAATCCAGAAATACTCGTGAAAAATTGAGGGAGTTATGGCCCTTATTGAGTTTTTATGTTCTTTTTTAATTTGGCAAAAACCCAATGTGGTCCCGTAATCAGAGATAAAAATCTGAAATCTTGCACAGAGGCTTAATTCTTGATTCCCTAAAAGCTGTTATCTATTTGTTTGAAGAAAAAAAAATTGGCAGAGTTTTGGCCCTTTTATGATTTTCAGGTACGTTCGTACGCAGTGGACGCATCGTTGGGAGTAAGACCCTGAAATATTGCACAAAGGCTCTTCTAGGGATCATTAAAAACTATTTTTCTCAACTTTTTAAATAAATATGTTGACAGAGTTATGGCCCATAAGTTGTTTGCTATATGTTCTTTCTTACTTTTGTCTGATATTTGTGGTTGTACTCGCTACGAGTACTCACTTTTCTATTTTTTAAAGGTGTGGACACACTGTTATCGTATTGGCATCTTTTCTACTAAAACTATTATTATTTTATTGATAATTATCGATGATTTATAATTTTATTTAAAGAAGAAAATTATTTTCTATATAAATAAAATTATTGACAAAGTTTGACTCGATTAATATAAACCGTGTGCAAATCATTTGAGGATCTTCATTTTTTCATTTAAGCATAATGTGCGATCAATAATGATTCAGTCTCCTCCCTCAATTATTTTCACCTATCAGATTGGTTCATTTTGTTTGAGATCCAAGCTGTCCATATTACGAGTATGATGATGATTTATAGAGTGACGTGACAAGATCATGTTTTAAATCATCACTCAGCTCAAATGGCGAGGTCGAATGTAATCAATTAGAAAGGAACATCACAGATTGAATGTCCTCAAACATAAACTAATCAACTCTAATAGCGGTATTCATTCTCATTTCAGTTTTTCTAATTCCTTATAACTCCTGGCTCTTAACTAATCACGATGACATTCTACACCAACGAACAATATATTAGTGGTCCTGAGGTGTGACACAAGATGTCCCTTATAACAACTTCTTAGTCATTATTGACCTATACGTTGCTTGTAGTCGTTAAACCGAAGCAGACTCCAGATCTTTTATTATGATTAAACATAAGACAATTTTATTATGGCCGATTTTGTTTAAATTTAATTCTTTATAAATGTCTTGGCATTATCTTTCTTATGAAATTTTTTTTATCATTTGGACACGTTAAACATATTTCAAGAAGGAAAAAAGTTGATATTCATAGAAATGGATCTGTGACGTCATCAAAACTTCAAATGATCATTTTGTTTTTCATATGTATTTATTTTATTCAATTATTCTTTTAATTGATAAGCCTACCCCTAGCTTCATTTTGAGACCAAATTTGTAACAATTGGTTCATAAACAACATAGATAAAGCTATGTTTAGCTTTTGACTCTATTTCCCAAGGAAGCACTTCCTACTTCCTATTATTATATTTTGCTACCAATCGATTGTTGCGTTTCATATATAAACCAAACTGCTATGGTATCTTGGCTGCTATGATTTGTTGTTGCACGAACAATTATATTGTGTAGTGGTATATTTTCTTTTTGTATATATGTCTGTCTATGTGTGTGTCTGTCTGTTTACGCGATAACTGAGTAATGACCAGATTTGCGTTTTTTTGCAATATGTTCTTTGTTAATTTGGCAAACAACACTCTGTGGTCACATCTTCATTGTTAAGAATAGGAAATCTTGCAAAAGGGCTCTTCTAGTGACTATCTAAAAATCGGCTTTCACATTTTTTTAAAATAATCAATTTAAAATCAGAGTGGCCCCTTTGAGTATTTTCTATATGTCTTTTTGATTTTTTGCGAACGCGCTGTGGTCCCATCGTCAAAGATAGAAGTCTGAAAACTTGCACAGAGGCTTAATACATGGTTCCCTAAAAGCTGCAATCTAATTTTTGAAAACAACAACATTTTTGACAGAGTTATGTCCCTATGTCCCTTTTATGATCTTCAGGTACGTTCTTTACGCAGTGTAGTAAAACCCTGGAATATTGCACACAGGTTCTTCTAGGGGTCTTCTAACAATATTTTTCTCAACTTTTTGAAAAAAATGTTAACAGAGTTATTGATCTTGAGTTGTTTGCTATGTTTTTTGTTACTTGTGTCTGATATTCGTGGTTGTACTCTCTACGAGTACTAGTTTTTCTAGTTTTTAAATTGTATCTACTTATTTTTCTAAAACAGTACCTAATTCATCTTGTTTTAAACGGAAGGGGGATTTTCAAATACTCGATATTTGCATTTTTGTTAAAAACTGAGTTACTTCCCTATGAGATTTGTAACAATTCGTATAATCAAGTCTGAATTGTTCTTAACTATTTTAGCCAGGACTGGTGACATAGTCATTTAATTAGGGATTTAGTGTAATAGGAAGACGAAGATGAAACAAATTTTGACAGGAGCTCAGTGGTATTGTAATTATTTCTTTTTAGGTGATTATCATCACAACAGCTTAATGTGTGTCCTATGATTTAAGGGAATTGTACAAAGAAGCACTCTCCAATTCTTATATTGTATCATTTAATCCCCATTTTAAATATTTTGTCTTTTCTTCTCCAGTACTGGGTAAAGGTCAGGCATTGACAGATTATTATCGTCTGTTAAACAAACAAGGTGGCTATGTGTGGATCCAGACTTGTGCTACAACACTAATGCATAACAAGAATGGAGATGATCAGAGTATACTAGCCATCAACTATGTTCTCAGGTAATTACTATTTACCAATCAACTAATTCATTAATTTACCTTTGTGAAAATAAACTCGATGTTTGATAAATATTAGCCATTTAAGTATATGGCATGGACGAAATGAAACGTACTATATATCATGCAGTATCATTTGATTTTGACCATGCACTTTTGTAAATTTCTAAAGGGGTCATGTAAACTAATAAAAACTACATGGAGATTAAAATTAAGTTTACCTTCTTTTTATTATGTCATCGCTGTTGTTAGACTTTTTGTTTACGATATATTATTAGTTTTGAGCCGGCTTAGGAACCGGGAAAAGCGCTGTATAAATGCTATAAATATCTTCATTATTATGACAGTCAAGTTCAATAAATCGTTGTATCATGATTGGGGGG
>JAUUEB010336000.1:1186-12593 GCA_032362205.1 Clione limacina
AAAAATAGTGAAAACAATGTAAGTGGCAGTAGAGGTTAATAAAGGAACGTCATCCTGACGGGCATTCATAAAGACAAACAGCACTCAGCAAATAGCTATTTGGCTTTTGCCTATCACAGGAAGGAACGGGTTTGATTCTTGGGAAGTGCAATTACGTATTTCAGCCATGATTAAGACGTTTTGAGCTGTATTTCTGACATACACGTGAAGTCAGTTTAGGCAATCCCTACACAAGTATCGTCTTCTGTCTTGTTGACACTTGTCTTTACAATATTTAGTTAGTTAAGACTTTAAATACCACAAGAGAAAATGGAGGCAAAGTTCGTCAAACTACTAGCGCATTCATAAAAAACACATCTCACAGTTCAAGCCATTCCCTGCGATAAAAATTGTGAACATTTAAATGTTTTAATTTGTTTTTGAAGAATTGCAGTAAATCGGTTTAACGGCTAAAAATGTCACAAAGCTGACCATGAAATTCATGACGTTAGAGAGGCGAATTTGTGTTTATCATATACACACATTGGTATGAATTCAACCCAAATACGTGTAGTGAACACACAACGAACTCAAGTTTCCCCACGTAGGCTATTAAGGCACCCCGTCAACTTGTGTATGTTGTGAGTTGTGTTATGATCCCACTAGCCTCAATGTACTTCTTTTTATCGTGTTCATTTTTTTAAATACCGACCTACTGTGCTTTGTAAATATCGTAAACCATAATAAGAATATAACACAGAAAGTATTTGGGTTTCAGTGATAAGACATTTTTTTTACAGAGTATTGGTTGTAATTGGAATGATAAACTGAGTTGACCCAAAGAGAAAAAACGAGGTGACGACACTGAAAGTTTGACATTTCTCAGCTATTGAAAGTCAATAAAAAAAAGAGAAGCATTTTTTGACGATTAAGAACGGAATTATTGCGGAAGGTTTAGTCACAAAATTAGACGGCCGGACAAAGCAAAACATACACATTATATTACCATATTTGCACTATAAATATCTGCAGGAATTTTTAAAAATATTTTATTGAAGATAAATAAAAAAGTTGGTTCTAACGTCGTTAGAGCAACCATTTTCAGGATTCTGCTGGTCTATATCATCTGTTGCATGCAAAATACCAGTAAATCTAGACATATAGTATTCGATAAATCTGGCTTTGATTGAGGACATGAGCTTTGGAAAGGACTAATAGTAATGATATTGCTTCAATATTATTTTTTTCATTGTCATCACAGCACCATTATTAAAATGTATTTCAATGCGACATAGTCGTATGTTGGTGAAGTTTAACAAGGTTTATGTTGGATTAAATTGGTTTCAATTTTTGCATTTCGTAATGGCATATACCGTGCTGCTTCGTGCGCTGATACACGACTTCATTGCAACCTAAAGATTGACTTAAATCATGTATGGTTCATGTACACAGAAGTATGTCAGTCTCATGTTTGATGCCGTATTAAGTTACACCAAAGCTTTTTGTGTTCCATTCGTGTCGCTCTATTTTATACTTTGACCGGACAGAGAACGATGTTCCTAATTTTTGGTTTTACTTGTGAATCAGACAGAAGTCGTAGTTCAGCCAAAGTGGTTGTACCGATCAACATCGTAAATAGAGTATTAACTTAATACATCAAACCACTAACATACCTTCAGATCATTGAACGCCGGGCCACAATCTATTGTCAGAACGTTTTCGACCTATGGGTCCTTGTCGCCCCAGTCTTTTGAACCGGCCGGACAAACTTATTAATATCTTCTTCTTCTTCATAATTAAATTTCAAAAGCATCACCAAATTATCTCTGACAACTCATTCAAAATAAGGTGTATAGATATTAATTCCCCGAAACACCTTTAAGCTGGCTATCTACCGAAGATTGGTGTATCTTTTAAACTATAACCTTTCTAGGGAGACTGTTCTCTCACATGTCTTTTATATAAAATAGTTATCGAAATCATTTTCTCCAGAATTTTCTCCTATGTTTCGACTAAAAATAAAAATCCTAACAAGTAAATTAGTAAGAGTATAATTTAAGAACTTCACAATATTGAATTCCACCACACATGTTTCACACCAGCTATAAATTCATTACATTCAATTCTCTGGCTACACATAAGGTAAGTTTAATATTCAAGAGAAGTCTGTATTGCTTGATAATGACAAACTGTTGTCTCCAATATATCTATAATTTGTATTCAAAGTAACGTTTAAATCATACATTTTGATTGTCAAAAATAAAAAGTGGGTAATGAAACATTTGAATGATAGCGACACAACAGATACTTTGTTGCAACTTAATTCAATTTTACCAAGAAGTGTCTTAATATATGAGCATGACATTTTTTTCACTTTAAGTTTTCGTTAAATGTATGCTGAACTTGTAGTGTTTAACAATCGCTTAGAAATCAATCTCGTCAAATTAGCCAACAATTCAATTGAAATAATAGATAATTAATTTGCCAAACCGAGTAAAGGTCGCAAACAAGGATTAAGATCTTCAGCAAGAACGCGGAAAATCATTTGTTTTGTTTCTAAAGTAGCAAGCCTTCACATGTTACATGATGTTGACTTCTTCAAAATTGAATCTTTCCATTATTTCAAATGTTTTGCTCCTGAATATATATTTTTTTGATCCTAGGAAAGAAGAGCTCTTTTATTCTTTAATTAAGAGAAACAGGAAACATGAAAACATATTTTGTATATATTGTCAGATTTGGTTTCTTAAAACACTGGTTGTACGAGTTTAGGAAGAAAGTGATAAGGCAGAAAACAGATTAACGGTTTTCTTGTATTCACTGCCTCAATGGCTCAATAGTTAAGTCGTCCGCCTCGGAAACGGAACGTTGGCTTGTCGAATCCAGAAAGGGTCATACCGCAGAATTTCTAAAAATATTATTTTAGTAGAAGTCTCGCCTTGATCCAACATTAAGACAGTCTTGCTAAAAACAGGTCGCTCTGGTGGCAGATTGCTGTGCGTAAAGGCTGTATAATATGTGCTACATATTACTTCCTTTGTGTACAAATCTTTTAAATGTCCGACGATATAAACCCCAATTTGTTGCTGGAGACGTTTCTAAACCTTTATCTCTGATAGTTGTGACATCAGTTTTTGAGATTTTTGTTTTTAGGTTGATAGTGACTTGTGTTGAATTTGAATTTGTTAAATTAATTCGTTATGCATCAATTCATGGAAAAGTGCATATTCTTAAAAAAGAACAAACATATGAATTATTGTTCTTGTATCTTATAAAAGAATAATCCGTCAAATAAGGAATAATATATTAAATAATAATCATACGGCTCAAATAAGACATTTCTCTTGTCAAGTAATATCTACCTACGCAATACATGTTTATTAATTTTTGGAGTTTAGTCAGAAGGCATACAACATGTTTTTGAAGTTAATTTATCGGTATCAAAGCTAAACCAAGCAAATAATTAAGATAAACTAGTTCTTGTGTCAACAATTTGAAATGTATCATATATTTTTAGAAAATTGTGTCATCTTCAGAAATTATTTCTCTAAAAAATATAAAAATAACATAATGTTATCACTGTACACAAATATAATTATATCTAGATAATGGACATAATGAATAATTTACCTTTATTCTCATTCTTAAAGCTCTGCTTCTAAATTAATATTTGGTATTGTTACTAGGTTTAACATTTTTGGTATGCAAAGTTTTGAACGTAAGGAGTACATGTTGTCCTTGACTTGATGAGGCTAACATGTCAATACAATCAAAAGTTACTAGTTTGTCACAATTTAGGAATTTTTCCCTCACTGGTCAATGCTTTTGTGATCTGAGATACGGATCTTGATATGTCGGGTCGTCTGACCGATATAGTGCGCCTGACAGCGCGGACATTTGATTTAATACACACCACGACTTCTCAGTTCTTTGTAAACAGGAGGTTTAAGGGAAGGTAGAACTGTTTTAGGGTTTTTATGAGTCATAACAACTGTGAATGGTGCTTTTATTTTGTATAAAGCCTAGGCATAGTGTCCAGTGCCCTTACCTCTGTACTGTATAAACATTTTTAAATTGTTTTTGATTTCATATATTTGGGCTTTATCCTTTATCTTTACAGATTAGGATCGATTATCTGATCTAAAGTTTCTTTGATAATTGGAAAGAAAGACAATGACAACATATATACATGCCTGATGACTGATAGAAAGAGAATCAAACAACGATATAGGAAACATATACAGGATTTTTTTTTAATATTATTCCCGGATAAAGCTATCGTTATATCTCCCGTACCATTCTAGATATAACCCTCTGGTTTTTGACAGATGATTAGAAATATATTTAAAACTTTTGTGGTACCATCATTTAGTTGATATAACTACTGATTATCCTGCAGTGAACTATAAACCAAAAAGCGGAAAATTATAGGATTTTACAACGCCGCCATCTTGTCTGCTCAAGAAAGTTATTGTGTACACTTTATAGCAGCATGACTGGCTAAGTGGCTTATTTATTGTCATGAATTTTTTCAGATACGTTGCCATGGATAGTTTTAGCTTGTTATGTAAATTTCATTGACAAAAGTTGCTTTTAAAGGGCAATAACTCTCAGACATCATCTTTACTGCAAAAAGAATTACCCGTCTATAGCTTAAAATGGCATAACTGGCTAGAAAAATTATGGATTTTTAAGAAATTTGCAGAAGATTTTTAATGAGTATTTTGATTCTAAGTTTTGTTCAAGAATTGCTGATAAAGGAAATAACTCACAAAATGTCCCTGTACATTGTTTACTTTTACGAAGTTAAGATGGCGTTTGTGATGTTTTTCCCTTTGTAAGCAATATTATTCAGATCTAAAACAAAACTTAAACTCAAAATGCAAAATGTCATTAAAATCCATACATTTTTTAGGCAGTTATGCGATTTAAAGCTTTACACGGGTCCATTTTTAGCAGTAAAGATGGCGTTTATAAAATTCAAATAATGAGCTAATTATAACCATGAACACGTATCTGCAAAATTTCATCAAAATCAATAAAGCATTTGGCCAGTTATGCTACTTTAAAGTGTACACAATAACTTTGTTGATCATAAAAGATGGCGTCGATGTGAAATCCCAGAAATCCCCGCTTTTTACTTTATAGTTCACTGCTGGATTACCAGTGATCACATCAACTTCATATTGGTATCACCAAAACTTTAAATATATTTCCGATCAACTGTCGAAGACCAAACGATTCTATCCAGAATGGTACGGGAGTTATACCGATTCTTTATCCGGGAATAATAATAAAAACAACACCCTGTATATTGATGTAAGAGCCCTAAAAGTTTGCTTTAAAATGTTTCAAACGGTTAAATGCCATCATGTTATCTCAAACACAATCCAATCCAATCACATATATTTCCCTTCAGTGTATGTTAACGACAATAACTTCCGGTGGGAATTGTACTATATACCGGTCTCAGACTCCAAACAAGTGGCAATAAACGCCTAACCAGTCTATTGCTCTGCAAATTGAACTTGACAGAAAAGTCAATAAAAGGGTCATGTCCTAAGAGGGTCTTTACAAATTGGTTCTTATTTCAACAAGTTTCCTTACAAGTCTCATGTTATTGCTATTTTGAAAAACAACAACATTGAGACCGCCATATTCAGCGTTAACATTCTAAACATTTTTTTCGTCCGTTTTTAGCAAAGACATGAAATCAAAATTTCATGGATAATTTAAATTCAGTGCAAATAGTGTCCCATGTATTAGTGCCAGCCTTATTTAGGTTTACCAGCTTTAAAAGACTCATTCAATTCAGATTCTTATATGTTTCAAGTCAAAATAAAGATGAAACCTAGACTTTCAAGATGATGCAAATTATTTAGCAACGAAACCAAGTAAAAGTATCATTTACTGTAAGTTGAGCATTTAAGAAAAAAAACTTATATGGCAGAGGTAATTTCTTTTTTTTAAAACTGCCATACATAGAACAGACAGGACTTCTTTTTGGGACATATCTTTAGAAAATAATTAAGCTTATATTTGTCTTATTGCTCTTTTACATTATTTGTATGTAATTGTCTATAAAAAAGAAATTTAAAACGCAAACAATCTTAGCTATAATTCCATATCATCCATGATACAACGGTTACCTAGAAGAAACAAAAATCTAAAAAGTCGTGAAGCGAGATTGCATGTTTTTGTCATTGACATATGTCTCACAACGATCAATCATTATCATATTTCAAAATTGCTATAGAGTTACATAAACGTTTTATAATGAAATTTCAATTTTATACACACGCATTCATCAAACTTTATGTTAACACCTAAGGTGGAGCATAGAGATCTTTAAGAATGTCGTGATTTATATTCAGTAATACAATGCGTCTATGCTTTATTTTTGAAAAGTTCTTGAACATGTTTTAGAAATGCTAAATCAGTTCTTTAGAAAATTAAATATTGATTTATAATGTTTTTTGATAAAATGTTGTTGCTTTTTAAAATGTAATCATTAGATTTCTGTTAATGGAATTATTAATGAGATATCTGAGACACAGAGTTTTTTTTCTTATGATTAATGTTGTAATTTTAGATTCGTGACTAGTGTTAATGTTGTTATTATCATATAAATCTTTAACCCTAATTACATGAAACGCCAAAGTAAATCAAGGTAATGATTTTCTAGGAGCATTCGTGAAAATACACGATATCAATTTTCAATTATGTGCCGTAACTGATGAAGTCAGGTGAAGTTAAAATTGTGTCAACATAACATAATTTCAAAATGCCCTACCCCCATATACAGAAACAGAGTGCGGACTTACTACGCAACTACTGTAACATATATTTGAATGAGGTTTTTCTACAACATGTCACCTATTAATGTTGGCGCAAAAGAGAAAATAGCACAAGGGGCATAACAAGCCCCCCCCCCCCTTGTGCGTTTTAAGGCTTAAAAAATTGCTTGTACAGCCGCTCAAGCTATTAAACAAAACAGGGATACCAGAATACATTTCTCGGGCTTACGAAAACGCGGTTTACTCGTGTCGAATTTTTTAAAACTCGTGTTGTAATCCTATCAATATGTGCGTTCTGGATTCTTAAAGAATGATTGTGGGGACTTGAGTAACAGGGTTGAATACAGCATAACACAATGTCCGCATACGGTTTCTGGAAAATATTTCTCCTACACACAGTTTCTAACAGATTCAGAAAATAACAAGTCAAATAGCTTTTTTGCACGTTAAGCGTTATGTCAATCCTCATATTTCTTGATTTCTGAATACAAGCCATCTAAACAAAACAAATAAAAATATGTATGTCGGGATACCAAAAATCCTCAGTCAACACGACTGAGGATTTTTGGTATCCCGACATACTTATTTCAACGAAATAAAAAACGGATTAAATCTATACTTGTTAGCCCAACCAATTGTAAACTCTTAATCGTTTAACTTTGACTACACCATCTGTAGTAGTTTTATGACTAGCTTGTTGTATTATAATTTACATGGTTTTGAAGAGGGAACGCCCGTACGTAATAGAGTCTCGACCCTTAGAGGGGAGATGTTATAATTTACATGTAAACCATCCTGGTATTGTAAAGTAATATACAATGTTCCTCAATCGATTGTATCTAAAAGGTACATAACTTAATCTTAAGCCCAAGTTTTAAGTATAAGATCTGGGCTTAAATCTAAGTCTCCAACCTTTACTCTATTACAAACAGTTGTGTCAGCACTGTTGCATATGTACTAGTGCTCGGGCTGAGCTAAGTCGTCTAAAAATTGTGACCAGAAAATAATTGGACTAACTTATCACTTGACGAGATAAGACCAATCTTAGGCAATAATTAGACTCATATTGGTGGGTTGCAAGTAATAATCGGAAACTTGCTCTTGAATTCTTGTTGCAGCAGAACAGTTTCTTTGCGTTGTTACAGTTTCTTTGCGTTGTTACGATTGGCGTCCGTAGTAACTGCCGAACCGTTTATTTCGTCTTGGGACTGTACAGTTTATCTACTTGCTTTCTGTTAATCAAAACGCCCGCAATGGTGCAATATTTCAATATTTAGGAAATGTTGTTGACTGTTAAAAATAAGACTTGAAAAGGTTATCATTAATAAATGACATGAATTTGTATCTCCGTTTCAGCCTTTGTTTCAATTCTTCGTTAGATATATACAGTGGGTGTATACCTTATTCAAATTCTTATCAAAGGATTGCAATGCATTTTATATACTCAGAGTCAGAAGGTGAGGTCTAATGAGAGGTGTCATTATCGAAATCCATGCACTAGAAATGACAGGGTTGTAATACCAGTTATTAGCGCGGAGACGTAATCAAAGCGGCTTCAGGTTTTATGGAGTATTTTTGGTTGCGGTCCCTGGAAAGGAGGGACTGCAGCATCCAAAGTATCATAATATAGAACACTTCTTCTTCTTCTTCTTTTTCTTCTTTTCGATCATTCGATTAAATCTCAAACAAAGCGTACTGCTTTTAACACACTCATGTTTTTGCCCAACACATGTTTTTTGTAACACAGTTTTTGTAGGACATTTCTTTTTAATTTTGCCTGATACTCTGAGCAACCACCAGGAGATCTTTAGCGTGCGACTGGCACGGAGCCTACGTTTTTATCGTCCGTCTTCGATAGGACTAGGAACATTATCCTGCCAACAAGGGATATTGGACATGCAAGTACTGATAATGAAATATGTTTGCACAAGCGGTATGCATCAATCACATTCCAGGATAGCTTTACACATTTTTTTCTATACACCGCCTCATGAGATCAAATAATATGACTAACATGACATTAGACTCTACAACCTAATCGTGCCTTTGGCCACTCATGTTTTAAACTTGGTTATGTATCAAAAATAGTTCCAGTGGTTTTTAATATGAAATACAAAATTTGGTTGACAGTTAAAAAAAAGTAATCAAGATTTGTTGCATACATATGTTTGACAAATTCATGGTCAATTAGCAGTTTTGACCAACACAACTCTTTTTGGCAAGTTGTTCCACAAGTTGGTAACCCATCTAGTAAAAAAAAAATGTTATATTGTTCAGTGTTTGGTCTGAGTTTTAGTAGTTAAAAAGAATGATCTCTTGTTGTAATGTTCCCTGTAAAGGGTATTAATAAGTATTTTGTTTTAAGTGGGTCATATTGACAATGAAGAATTGTATAGACCTCAATGAAGTCACCACGTATGCGTCAAAATTCAAGACTAGGTATTTTTAATGCTGTTAATCTTTCTGAATAAATTAGTTTTCTTTTCCAATGATACATTTAGTAAACTGTCTTTGAATTTGTTCAATAAGATCAATAAATTTTACTTTGTAAAGTGACAAAACTCCATTTTAATATTCTAATATTGTTTTAAGGATTTAAAATCAATACCATGATTTCTTGAGTTTCATTTATTATGTTTCTTAAAATTAAACCTGATACTTTTCTAGCCTTATTCACTGTATTATTTATGTGTTTTTCAAAGTTTAGTAGTGGGTCAACATGTACTCTAAGGTCGTTTTCACAGTTAATTACTTCAAGTTGTCTTTCTTTAGAGTTTTTACCTATAGCATAAGTAATGTTTGGATTATTTATTTTACCTAGATCAATTACTTTGTATTTTTCATTGTTAATTTTAGAAGTCACAGTTCTGTCCACTCTACCATAGCATCAACAGTTTTTTGTATCAAATCATGTATTGTTGAAAGTAGCCTGGTCGTGCACGACCTACCACTATAAAAAACAAATGGGTCTATAGAGAGTAAATTGTTAATAACAAAATGATTGAACAAGGCATTTTTTACATTTTTTTCAAACACTTTACATACAACATATGTGAGAATTACTGGACGATAATTGCCAGCTATGGTTTTAGAATCCTTTTTAAATATTGGTCTTATTTCAGCAGATGGTGGTATTTTGTGATCTTTCATAGTTTTATCAAATGAAATCTGCATGGGTAGTTTTAACTGCCTAGCTATTTTTTTAAGATTTTAGGGTCAATCTCATCTGGGCCAAGAGGTTTGCTCCCTTTAAGTGCATTTAATGCATTACACTTGTCATCTTCAGTTATTGAAACATGAGAAGTTTTGAAGTCTGTCTTGCCATTTACAGCAGGGATATTACTGGCATCTTCAATTGTAAATACACTGCTAAAAACATATTTAATACATTACATTTTCCATGGTAATCTTGAGTAAATGTACCATCCTCTTTGATGAGATTTGGTACTGATTCCTTTTTTTGTGATTCACAAATTGTGAATTGAGGCTACATATTGGTAAAAATATGATTAATTTTAGTTTGTTTAGCAAAGTTATTTTCTTTTCTTTTTTTTCTGAATTTTCTTGATTCCCACTGAACTGGTTTTCTGAATTTAGCATATTTATTGTAAATTTGTTTAGTAAAAAATGTGAAGGCTTTTCCTTTTAGTTGTATTCTGTTTAGTAGGCTATCAGGGGCTTCAAATTTTCTTTTACTTGTATTTTTATGGTAACACTTTTTTCTTGAAAGTGTAAGCATAGTTGGAAGATCGGGTGACAAGAGCAACTGCACGACGGGATTAAACGGAAGAAGAAACATGACACGGTAATTTTCTCAGTTGAGCTATCATTCTGGTTATTACTTTAAATTCCAAAATTGTCAATTGTTAATGGATTTTGCTGGAATTAAATGTGACTGGGCATGGTGCCGACCACAGCTAGTAAATTCTGTAATTTGTAAACAATGTATATTACTATACACATATTTTGATGTAAAGCGCTTTGAGCCATGCTAAATTGAAAAATGCGCTATATAAATGTACATTATTTTTATTTTGTTCTTCAAGTAATGTAATTTAGATGGGGACGACGTGGGACGACGGGGGAGTGCCGGATGGGATGTGTACTGTTCTTCTACAGTGACCACTCTTTTTGGGCTCCCGTACTCTCTGACAACTGACAGTTTTTTAACTCATGATAACTTTAAAATAGTCTGTGATAATTTTTAAAATAATCTGTGACAATTTTTAATATGTTTAAATTTGCATAAGCAATATTAAGATGTAGAATTGACTTAAATAATATTTTTACTGTACACTTAGCTAGTTTTAATCCTTATATTATTTTATATAATACCATTGTCAACTAGTGATCTATGAACATTTGCTTCTGCTGATGAACGCTTTAAGTGTGATATTGATTAACCTTTTTAAGCGTGTTCTTTAGCTTGGCTCAGCTGAAGGAAAGGCACGCTATATAAATGACATTTTTGTATCATTATCATTAACACTATTTTTTATTAGTAACTTTAATTATTTTTATCTTCATGTTGCTGTAAACTATGTGTTGCCTTTGTAATGTTAGGTGTGTGAGTGTGAAATATTACTTGTATTTTAAACATGTTAGTGCATATCTGTTTTATGTGTAAATAA
>JAUUEB010336111.1:0-12592 GCA_032362205.1 Clione limacina
TCTCTCTCTCTCTCTCTCTCTCTCTCTCTCTCTCTCTCTCTCTCTCTCTCTCTCTCTCTCTCTCTCTCTCTTTCACAAAGTACCCTGCACAAATTATCAGCTTCCTTTCTTTATATTAAAGCAGATACAAAGTACATCATAAATTTCAACTGTACGATCTTTTTATAATAGTTAATATATATTTTTCAAAACATCAGAACAAAATGAAAGCATATTCATTTATGTACATACATATATCGACATACATTGTAAGCAATGACGCTTAATTATAATTACTGCAAAATCTCTTTTTAATATTGATCTCATATATATTTTAATTATTTTCCTCATTGTTCTTTGACTCCATAATACTTCATAGCTAACTCAACATGGTCAACGTTATCTACTGGGTCATCACTTTGTTGGAACACGTAGTCGTCAAGGAAGAAGGGAATTCCCTCAATATGTTTGGGAAAACCATTGGGCAGAGCTTCTCTTGTACGTGGTGTGAATGTGAAACCAGGTGTGTCTTTGATGAGCCTAGAATGAGACATACACAGTTTGTTAACGTTAATTTGAAATAGTTTTTTCCGGATACCATAAACGTTAGATTTACAGAATTAAAATAAAATCATATGTGATTGCTAATTTTGTTCGTGTTTTTTTCGACAGGCGTTGTTCTGGGAGAGCTGCTGAAGCGTTGTAATATTTCGATGTTGCTTTTGTAACTGGTTCAAATAATGCTACTTGTTGATTAGCGATATATAAGTTTGATTAATAATTTAAGAACAATGTCTATATAATCGGAACAAAATGTTCAAAGCAGCTGAAAACGAACCAAAACTATTATTCTAAAAACATAGAAAAGCGTTCTTTATTCTTATAGAACTTATACTATTTGTCATTTAGACAATTAGAATAATGTGTTTTCTAAATCGTTTTTATATCTTTTATCGTAGATGACTAGTTATGAGTAGGAAATACTTGACCAGGCTCTATTAATTTGGAAAGTCAGAAACTTCTGACGTGATATGTTATGGCTTGAATAGATAGGATGCTTGTAACCGAACTACTCTAGATTGGGGAGTTAGGAGATATTTGACAAAATAACACTGAGGTTGGAAGGTTGTAGACATTTTACAATTGACCAGGCTGCTCTGAATTGAAAAGTTCGGGGAGACTGTACAACGCTAGCTTGGGTTATAAAGGTCGGATAAACTTGGCCAGACTATTATGGATAAAAAGGTGACAATTGTTTTCTACATTTAAAAAGACGGCTGCACTTGACTAGGCTTTTATGGCTTCTGAGTGTCTGCAACACTTTACACGTATAGTCTTGGTTGGAATGTCGGATGTAATTTGTTAGGCTACTTTAAATTGGGGAATTTAAAGAAAGTTGACAATGTTACTCCTGATTTTGAAGACACTTGACTTGGTAACAATGCATGCTTTTGAACTGGCCTTTCTGAAATTGAAAGTTTGAAGACAATTTGACAATGTATACTGGACTTTTAAGGTCGAAACTACTTGACAAGGTTACTTTGCATTAAGGAGGTCAAAGAAACTTGACCATGTTATCTTGTATTAGGAAGGTCGGAGAGCCTTGACTAGGTCACTCATGATTGGAAAGGTTAAGAGACAATTAACCTTTTTACTCTAGATTACGAAGGTCTGAGACAGCTGACCATGTTACTATTAATTCAAAGACAATGACCAGGTATTTTTTTAGATTAAAAAAATTTGGGTATCGATTGGTACATAGCATGAAGCATTGGTTACTCAGTGTATTTATTTTCAGGAGTTCAGATTAGGCATTATTTAATCAAAACAAGCTGACAGATAGAATCACAAGGTGACAAGTTGCCAAATTAATGCACATGTTATGGAAGCGTTGATGAGTCACTATCATTGAAAATCATGTTCTTCTCAAAACTCTGATAACATTAGATATACAAGTTAATAAATTACATCGTGACCCAGACTGAACAAATTCAAACAATTATTTGTCACGGAATATGGCTAGAAAGTTATGATCTCCTTGAGTGCTTTTTACACGAATAAAAAGGTGATTATCTTTTATTCAGGAAGGGCTTTATTTATTTGTGTCATGTTGAAATATGAATATGTCATACATTTGGTTATTGAATGTACACTAACGTCATCAAATGAAATAAATGTCTCACATTTCCGGTCCGATTTGAAGAACTAGGGGTGTACTACAAAAATGGCAAACTGACCGAAGCGATAACCTATTTGCAAAGTATAACAGCACATTTGTATGCCGGAAGATCGATCACATCATAAGTGAAGCTTTGTTTAATATCCAAAAATGTAAAAAGTAGGGTTTAATGCATTGTTTTATGTCAAATCACAGGCGGGTTTGACATCAACAAGAAAAGTTGTTAAGTGTAGAATGGCAGCAAACATACATATCTGGCCGGACTTTAATCCCTGGCGCTCTCGCTTGTAATATATGAGGTGCACATTTAAGGCAGTGTTTTAAAGTAAAATCCTTTCAGTTTTCCGAGAAAATCCTGTACAATAATCCTGTCTTAATTTTTACAAAATATCTTTTAACCAGACTGTTTTGAATTGATCAGAGAAAATGTGTAGCACAAAAATTTTTAATTTATAAGAAAACATATTTTAGTAATTTTGTTAAAGTCAAACTAACCGAAAATAGTATTCATTCAAGATTTGCAAGTCTTTTAAGATCGTAACGCCTTTTCACAGATACTGAACATCATAAGCGAGCGTCTACAATAAATAATACCACAGCATCATCTATGAACATTGTTCATTTACAATGTTCATTTACTAAACATTAAATTATTTACCTAAAAACCAATTTTGATTTCACTTACAAATAAGTATTACGTTTTTCAAATTTAATTTGGTACTCCCACTGGTTTAAGCTTGTCTATCTTGTTTCAAGCAATATACATTAGTTTGAAAAATTCAATTGAAAATATTGGATAAAAAGCGTTTCTCATCAAGCATACATTAATCTGACAAATATATGTATATATTAATGTAGAGTTTTACTGAATCAGATAAAATGTAGAAAACATAGTCGAATATAAAACCATCAGTCGCTTGTTGTAACAATCTTTAAATGTTATGATTTTCTTCATGAGTGGTGTGTCTTTAAACGCAAATAACCTACTATACTTGCAGGGTAAAAGGTAACAGCAGAAACTCGATTTGTCCTAATCAAGTCAATAAACATAACACAAAAAATAACGAGTAAATTATAACGTTGAACGAAATTCAGTGTTCTAGAAAAAGCTTATAAATGAGATAATAAATATGAAATTGGTTAGTTGACAGTTTTTAACAAACTCGAATAGCTATCAATTGATTGTAGAAAATGGAGTTCTTTTGATCACTTAAGATTAAATTTATGAAACATTTCGTTGTATATACAAACATTTTTATATATCGGTGTTTTCACATTTCTGATAACCTTAACCAAGCAATCAAACAGGTTAATTAGTCCTTAATGTAGTAAGAGACATAATTGCAAGCCATATAAACCAACCGACATTTTTCACCTCAAGTTAGTGTAAGACCTGAAAACAAAATGATGTTAGAAGATGACACCCACGCATCTGTTTGTGAATATAACGCAAAGATACAAAGTTGACATTTAAAATGATGGAAGACTATTGAACCAATAACCATACATTGCTGTTACATATAAACATAGTGGGAAAACCCGAGTTTTAGATTACAACGTTATCGTAGAACGTCCGACAGGAAAGTCTGGAG
Source organism: Clione limacina (assembly GCA_032362205.1). Classification (NCBI taxonomy): domain Eukaryota; kingdom Metazoa; phylum Mollusca; class Gastropoda; order Pteropoda; family Clionidae; genus Clione; species Clione limacina. The sequence continues at coordinate 3,751 of JAUUEB010336111.1, forward strand.
GAACAAACATCTTAAGTATCCGGAGTTGTAAATGTCAGAAACGCAGTAAATTAAATGAATGCGGGTGTGCTATAACAGTCTTCTGAAGCCTAATTTTTAGTTTTGATGGTGGAAGTGCCAAAACGTTTGAAGTGGGATAAATAGTTGCGATGCACAATCAGTACACTTTGTTTGCATTAGAACATGTTTGTCGATGTTGATAGCAGTTACGGGCCTTGAATAAACAAACAAACAGTAAAACACAAATAATGTTAATAGATTGACTTACTCATAGCTGGTAGGGCTGATATGTATCCGTAGAGGCTCACTTCCAGATTCAAATTTATTAGCGATGCTGACATTGTTACCGAAAAGACAGTAGCGAGGCATCCTACGACCAACAACTCCAGCTAATACTCGTCCTGTGTGGATGCCAATACGCATCTGGGGAGAATAATAAATTTCGTGATTTTAACACGTTTTCATCATATCGGTTATCAGTAAAAACCTTTTCAGGAAACACTCTCGTTTCTTTTTTCAACGTCAATGTGACATTGAATGTCAAAAGTCCGCGAATTGAAACAAATAAATATTTAGACTAGATTATCCAATCCAATGACTTTTTGAATTAAAGATTTATTGTAACTGTCTTCTAAGACAAGAAACAAAACATGGATACGATTATTGATTATCTAATGCCCTGGTCAAAAAGACTCCTTTCATATATTTTGGTATGAAGTGATCATTTAAAGCGCAAACGGGTGATCTTTGATGCTCAACTATAGACATTACAAAGACAAAAACATCAAGATGACGAGAAAATGTTCTTGCTGGAAATATAACGATATGTTGTTATTATCTATCTTGTATCTACCTCATGTCTTCTTCTGGTATTGTAAACATTCATGTTTCTTTGTGTGATTTTTGTGTAGGCATCTATACATATGTCACGTCATTTTGCTCTTTTATTGGATTTGTTCTGCGCGCTGATACCGGTCTTGTCATCCAATGAAAATCATGTTATAAAATAATTCATCATGTTAGTGATACGTCTACTATTGTACTGTAGTATTCTTCCAATGTTTATTTGGTGAACTTAGATAAGCCTTCAATTTTGGTTATGGATATGTATGCAGATGTGAATAGCTTAAGGTCTGGATGAGTCACGGCTTTTTAGACATCTTACGGATGTCTGGCTTAACAACCATTCAGAAAGTCATGATTTTCTACTTTTTTCACACAACTTAACTTTTTGGGATGATATTGTTCTCACATTTGTTGTAATATGGCTAATTTGTACTTTGATCCTCATACTTTCTGACTTGACCTTTTTCACATATTTGCATGTTTCTAGTCAACAACTGATGTTTTTCTGATATAAGACATCTTATGTTTGGTAAAGTTTGGGATTTACTGCCTAAATAATCTAGATCTATGAGACTGTGATTTGATTTGTGAGTATGTATTGATATACTTTTGTGAATTATTGAAACATGTTTGCTATAATAATTTTTTGAGATTATGCATTGGCCTAAGTTGCTTGTGAGTGCCATATTTGTATCTTCTTAATGTGATACATGTTATATCTGGTTTTGTTTGTCATTAGGAAAGGTCTACATCTGAAACTGTCGTTTTATTTTTTGTAACCTTGTTTTGATAAATAAACGGTTCATTAAAGACGTATCTGCTTCTCTTTTATTTCATAAGTGCCACCCGTAGTCACTCTCCCTACTCTGATATAATGTTCTTGTCTTGATAAAGTCCAGGACAAATCTTGTCTACAATATATGTATAATCTCACTCACCTTGATAGTCTTTCCATCATGTGACTTCTCATTATCTGCGGCCGCCATCATTTTGATCCCCATCCAAGATATCTGTTGTGCATGAAAAGCGCTACTTTTGTGGAGGCCGCCTGCCACACAGTAGGCGTCACCTATTGTCTCAATCTGGTAGAGCGGTAGAGAAATACAGGTAACTAGAGACATTATAAAAGTTTCTGAATTATGTAACTAACTGTAAGAAGGCAATACTTTGACTATTTGCGGTAAGTTGCATGTATCAGCAAATATGTTGCTCAGCTAAAAATGATTTTACAAAACATATACACATGTCGAATTATTGCCAAGCGATAAAGTGTCATATGATTTGAAATGTATCCAATAGCGTCCTTACCAACATACAGGATACATGTCAAAGTATGTTACAAGGTTTTTTTAAATGAGTCAATATTTTTTCTTTGTTATGACACCATTATTATTGAGTATTTAAAGAAAATAAATTATGTTTTACCTTGTAAACATCTAGGTCGACACAGAACTGGTCAAAATGTGTATAGAGTGAGCTGAGCATGTCGACGACCTGCATAGGAGTAGCAGTGCTGCAAATGGCGGTAAACCCCACAATGTCACTAAACAACATGCTAACGTCATCTACTGTCATTGGCTCCACGTGTTCACCTGTTAATGATAATTTAAACAAACTCTAATATCATTTTGACAAGCTCTCGGTGATTCAGTCCACTAAGCTGGATTTGTTCTATATAGTCAAATTTGAAAAATAACAAAAGCCATTTAACCGTCTTAAGGAAGGTGTATACATAAGCTACACTTTGAGATGTCACGTGTAAAGAGATAGATATACAAAGGAGACATATCATAATTTCTTTTTTAATAATTGCTTATCAAATATGATTTGAGTGTTTAAAATATCATTTTTATTCCATAAATTCGTTTCGATTTTACGTCTTCTTTGTCTATTCTCGGTAAATGTGAAATTTCAAAGTTGGTAGCGAAGCTGAAATGTGGTCAAAGTGTTTTTAATGTTTTTTTCTGTTTCTATTTTATTTCATACCTGCCACCAGTTGTCACTCTCTTTACTCTGATATCATTTTTTTGTCTCGATAAAGTTCAGGAAAAGGCTTTTCTACAATATATGTAGATTGTAACGCACATTGATAGACTTTACATCATGTCATTAAACAAACAGACAAACACAAATCATGTTAATATATTGACTTATATTGATCATCATCCCCGAAAACTGTCATAGCTTAAACAAGTGCTATGTCTCAACATTTAGCTTCTGCTTAAAATGTATGACAATGAATGACATTGTAATACCGACAGTATTTCCTTATGGTAATGCTCAACCTGCAGATATATAATCCGAAGTAATCGCTTGATCAAACAATTTAGCAATGTAGCTTGCAAATCCTGGTAGAAATTGGTAGCAGGCTATCATTTTTGGAATTTAATTGAGCGAACTTAAATTAGAAAGAAAAAGAAAGATATTAGGCTCTTTGCTCACATAAAAAGGACTACTCGCCCAACTCCTTCAGTCACATCGATAAAACGTGCTGAAAATCGTATAATTAAACTTCTTTCATAATATCATTTTTGTAATTGAACGTTACCATCTATAACAATATACACTGAATTGAATGCTTGCTTGGTTGGTTGGTTGGTTTCTTGCGTGACGATAAGCTCCAAAGTCTCTGGATGTATTTTGCTGTAATTTAACATAGGATAACAAACATACCAGCAAATATTGGCTAAAAAAGTTACGAAAATGCAAATATTTTGGATTTAATGAAGCAATTACGATTGTTTCCTATATTCTCATCTAATTAAAGATATTTACCCTTTGGTTTTCTGGGCCTCCTAACTAACTGCCCTCCCCAGCTTGACACCGACGCTATATCGCTGACAGTACCGTCGCCGACGACAAACAACACAATGCAAACAAATTTACACTCGTGAAAAAACCGCTCACTCATTATTTGACAGTATTTTTTTTTTCATCACACTCTGTTGAAGATGTATTGTTATACGTTTTTAAAAGAGAGAGAACACAAGGGAGGGAGAGAGAGAGAGAGAGAGAAAGAGAGAGAAAGAGACTGAAGTCGCTTTCTAGCTATAACAATATACACTGATTGTTCATGAGACTATGTTTTAATAACATTCAGGCATTGAAATCCTATGGAGATATTGCCATTTGGACTCTTTGTTCTTAATTAACTTATTCGAACTGTGGCGCGAAGCGCCTGAGTTTTGCATGTTGGCCATTTTACAACACTTATGCATTGGAACCTCAGTGGGGATGAATAATATCTTCTTCTTCGTCTTCTCTTGAGCCAATGTTTAGAGGAAGTCGGGTAACGCCTAAGTGACGAAGTCGCTAGTATAATAATGAAGGCCATTATGTGTATCATTATATTCCTTTCACATTGTTACGTCAGTGTTTTTATATATCAATAGAAAGACAAATACGAGGAGAAGAAAAATTAATCGGCCTGTACGGTTACAACCGTCATCAATTGTAATAAGCCCGGAAGGCTATATTGAATGCATAAATCATGATTATAACGAAGCGGAAAACGCAAACAGCATTAGATAGCACAGTAACTTCATTTCGGGAAGAAATGAAGCATTGAACGTTAATTCGGATGTAAACATTCATATTTTTTAAGACGCTATCATTAAAATGTTTTGAGAAAGAACATGCAATTATAATATGTATCCATATGTTCTTAGAGACAAAATACTCGTATTTACTTTGATCAATCGTTGATTGGACAAACTTTATATCTAAATATGTTGCAGATCACCATGTGTCTATAATAATATACATAGGTCATTCAAAAAGTAATGCATAAAGTTAAATAAAACGAGTAATTGAAACGCAATCTAATAGAAACTGTACACGATTGTACATTTAAGCATACTATTAAAGCTACATTTTTCCGTTTTTCATTTTGTTCGTTTCCGTGTAAAAGACGTCACTTCAAGATGGCTACCCCAATGACACTGCGTTGTAAATAAAGAGCAGTGATTTAATGTGTTCATTGTGAAGGGATAAAACAGGTAAACATTGTCAAAAGATTAAAGAATTGATATTAAAACAAAACTTTAAATCATTATACTGTCTGAAGGGAGCTGAACCGACTCAGTGATCCTGTGGTAGCTGGAGAAGCCATCCAAACTCCTCAGACCAAAAAAGTTCAATGCAGAGAAAAGTTGAAAGAAAATTCTTGCAACTGTGTTTTGGGACATTCGTGGTGTGACTTATCTTAATTTTATCCCAAGATGATTAACAATTAACCCTGGACTATATATTCAAACATTAAAGAAGTTTAAAGTTAGGATCATTCGAGTTAGACCAGAACTTGCCATGGGCAGGGTGCTCTACCATCACGACAATGCACCAAGCCACACCAGTGCCAGGACCAGGGAGACAATCACCTCTATGGGGCCGACAATTCTGTCACACCCACGCTATTCCCCTGCTTTATCCTCCTATTGCTAACATTTGTCTGGTCCTCTTAAATCAGGTTTGAGAGGAATCCAGCATGACGATGACAAAGAGTTAATGTCAGCCGGTCACGACTCGGCTCGAAAACCAGCCTCAAGAGTTCTACCGCAGGGGTATACAGGGAGTGGTTCAAACATGGGCCAAAGCTACTAGAGACAAGGAGCGTATATTGAAGATTAAAAATGTAATCATGAGACTCAACTCTTTAATTTGATGTATTATACTTCACTATGCTTGTAAACATTAAACTTGTATCAATCTTTATGCATTACTTTTTGAACGATGTAGTATAAGTTTGAGCAATTTTGACACGACAAATGAAAAAGAGATAACCAGAATTTGCGTAATTGTATAATGACTTTGATTTTGTCATTTGTTTATTAATACTACGATGATACGGGTTGATTTGTTACATCGTAACGAATCATAAAAATAATAACTAATTTAAACACGTTTTTTCTATTTCGTAACATTGTTATGGACTCTTATGGTTTTCCTTTCTGACCGTTACATTTGAGCAAATTATAATACCTCTTTTTGGGACGTATTATGTTCATTCAAAAGATTTCTACAATAGTCGTTTAAAGGTTATACAAATAACTTAGATATAGCAAACATAATAATTTCAAAGACACAAGTTAAGTTTTTTACTGCTACAACGAGGACCTCAGGGATTGCGAGTTAAATAATGTCGAAGTTTTCTCTAACCTTAACTTTTAATAGCAGTTATATATACAGTTAATGAAATGTACTTACCTCGCCACAGTTTCTTGGCAATGGTTGGTGGAAATATTTCTAACAGTACATCAACATTTTTTTGTTTTTCATCATCCAAAGCAAGACTAGCAGTCTCAATACTCTTTTTCATTTGCTCCATTCGTTTTTTCAGTCCATCCTAAAAAGAGAATGTTTGCATTTGCTAGATTTATTGTACTGAAGAAACAAATGAAACCAAGAAAGCACATTTTTAAATAATTATAACGAAGAAGAGACAAGAACATATTTCTTATTCACATTTTGAAATAAGATTTTAATTTTAATAAAGCAGTTTAATCGTTGGCAAGGTAATATACAGTTACTAGCCCAAATGCAAAGTTTCGGAATAAGATAATTACCAAAGTCATTTTTCAATGATTTCAGCAACTTAAATACAAAGTATCATAAGGATGATTGCCTTCATTTGACCTATATAATCTACTTAGTTACTCTCCAAGACCAAAGATAACGTTGACTCTGCTAAAAACGTCATTTAGGCGTTATGTCTTTTTCATTTACAATCTGGGTACTTAAACTTGGCAGCGAAAATGATTGTTGATTTTTCGTTTAATTGGCAAGACACGATACCTTGAAAACATTTACCACGTTAACGACGAGCGTGGTGATATTTTGAATTCACTCAGCTGGGCGTTAGGGAAAGTTATTCTTACTTGATTATGTTTCACTCAACCGGTTTAAAACATCGAGCTGCTGCAATCGTTTTAAAGTGACTTGGACAAAACAAATAACTTGTTCATACCTTTTCCCCCCTATAACTCTCTTGATGATTTATGTTCCCAGTTCATTTGCCTATATTAACGCATACATTTCAATATAAAATAGTTCGTAAGTAATTCAAAATAATATAATTTAACCCATGTGTTATTTATGTACCAATGTCCATAACAAAACTTTTAGGAACCTGATAAACAAATGAGTAACAAAGTGTTGTAACACTATGCTAATTACGATGAAAGGGCAGTGTTTGCAAGTATTTGGCATTTCATAAAACTACCATTTTATTTTATTTTAATTTCAAAAAGCTTTTGACTATCAAATCAGGAAAAATGTGAACATTTTCAAAAGAACCAGAAAAAATATGATAGCCTTATTAGCACTTACCTTAAATATTGTAACTACTTCAGGATTTCAAATCTTTACAAAATTGATGTAAATGCCCTTGCCCATTACTTCCGTTAAAGTGCTTTTAGAGATCTATATTGAGAGGGTTTAACACATAAATTCGCAAATGTGGAAAGGGAGAGATAATGATTCTTAATTATTTTGGGTTTCTTTTAGTTGAGGATGACAGATGGGCAATTTTGTAACAGACGGTTCAACCTCAATGTAGCAAACATGAAACGAGAACATATCTAACTGTTGGCTTTAAATTGTTGAAGCAAAACATATATTGCATGCCTGCTATTGTCTTTTATATATTTCTTACATTGAATTTAAAAACAATGTATAAACTGTATAGTTGTGTATTCTGAAGATAGTCACATATAAAAGCCTTAGCCAGCAGAATTTAATGTTAAGTTACTCTAGATCGTATTCCGCCGATAAAACTGTCAACACATACGTGACAAGTATATAGATACAAGAACTTTATCATTATTACTGTGTCAAAAATGAATACATGTAGAAATATATGTTTTTGGTCATTACATCAACATTTTACCTCTACTTATTACAAGTGATACGCAAACATATAACTAATTACTCTGAGTTGTGTTATTGACAAAAGTTAAGACACTAAAAAATATCGTTTTATATATATCCGACAAAATGTCCGTCATTGAAAGCAAACATAATCATCAATATACAAACTAAAAACACTAGATATAGATTCTCGTCAGCGTGGATGTAAATGATTTTAATGCTATCAAATACAAACTATGGTAAACAAGTCTAAGAACAGCTGTTTATTTCGGCAAATTTACCTACGTTACAGCTTGACCAATATTCTTTTCACCTATTAGAATCGGATACGGGTACCGTCAACTTACACATGGCTTTATGTTAGATAGGGTTTCTTTTCACGACCGTTCACTATTGGAAACGTTATAGCCATCGTGGCTTTAGATTGAGTTTCAAGTCAACACCATAGGTGACAAGTCATTCAGTAAATATTTACTGACCTCTAATGCGTGTGTGTATCTTCGGTTAAGAAGCGGTTTACTTTGGAAACAAAACATTATACCTAATCTGTGTGAAAGCTTTGTTCTGGGAGCAATAAACTCAGGTGTATGTTAAAATCAAATTGAATAATTAAGTGTAAAGTTGGGACTCAAGTCAATGTATTAAAACACTTGTCAAAAGACATATAGCAAAAGTACACATTTTCTATGAAAAGATATAATTAATTAAAATGTACACCCTTGTGATGTCTTGCTAAAACTCCAAAAAATATGATACATTATATGGTTTAATTATAATGTCGGAAATACGGAGCAGTACAATCACAAATTGTAAAACAGTTGACACAATGAAGACATAATATATAGTATATTCGGTGGCAACCTACTTCATTAATGAGTTTAACAGAAGAAGAAGAAGAAGAAAAAGAAGAAGGGCCGATTTACCCCTAATGTGTTCAATGCACAAATAGTATTAGAAAGGCCCCCGCTTCGCGCCAATATCCCTAACCCGTTTGGAAAGTCTAGATACACACATAGACACCCGTGTAGTGGCGGGGCCCTCCAGCCGAGGGGAGTTAAGAATGGCCACTACTGCCCTGTCTATCTGCATGTACAGTAAAAGGCTGCTAATGATAGACCACCTGGCTCCGTTG
>JAUUEB010336222.1:0-12590 GCA_032362205.1 Clione limacina
AATATTAAAGAAACATAAAAAGTTAATTATGGCATCCTATAAACTAGCAAAACAAACAAATATGCAGGTTTCATACAGAAACGAAATTTTTATTAAAACAATCATGGCAGAGGTGCTATGAAAGTTCAGGCGCGGTTGGAGATCACGAAAGGCGAAGAAAGGTGACGAGGCAATCAGCTGATGTCTAGTCAGTGACACTTGTCACTGACAGGAACAGCTGTTTTCTTAGCAGATCGGTTTTCTATACCCTGATACCGTCCCGTGAAAAAAATATAATAGTGTGATTATATAAGAAAAAAGGGAACTGGTGACCAGTAAAATATTACGTTGTATTGAATTCGCATAGTCCGTAATTTGTGTAATATAGAGGTGTTTTTTTTACAAAGAATAAGAAGGAAAAATCTGTGCTTTGAGAAAATTAATGTTCTATGGGATTCACATTATATGGAGTGACGTTGTACAGGGGTTTTACTGTAGTATCTTTATCTGAGAGGAACAACCCCGTTATTGGGAATTACACATTTTTGATCTGGTACGGGTCAAGTAGAAATTTATAAAGACTATATATTTCATGACATTGTTATTTTGACTAGGTAAAGATGATAACAATTCTAAAATTAGAGACTATGTGAACTTTCGATAGACATGAATTTATAGAAAATAGTCATTTGCTGTCATTTTGAAAGCACATTTTACTCAATATTAACATCGCCATGATTACTGATGTGAATATCTGTAGACATATATATTGTCTTCAGGGAGATTTATTTTCATTAATGTTGTATTTTGAACAGTAAATTGGTGATTTTGCACAATGTTTTTTTATACTCATTTATTTTTATTATCTCCCCTTACTTTTTTGAAAACGTTATAGTCCTCTTAGTTTATTCTAATTTATTAGGAATCTTTCTATTCATTATATGTCCACTTTGTATAAAGTTGTTTAGTTTAATCATCTAGACATAAGGAGATAAGTTCAGTTTATTTTGAGTTCATGATAATTGATGTGAAAAGGTATTTCATCCTTTAAAGACGATTAAAGTACATGACGTCTACACACTGCTCTGGTAGTTTGTTATCTTTTTAACTATGAAGGAATAACAGTATGAGAACATCTATATAGTTTGGTGGATGTTAAAGTGAAAATGGATCATGTTGAATGCTGCAAATTAGGTTTTCCCATTTTCAGGGGAAATTCCCTATGTTTGTATTGAAACTGGTAACCCTCAAAGTCAAACAGAGGTCAGAACAGGATGAGCATTCAGCCCCACAGGAAAGTCACATGCCTGACCTCGCTCTCTGAGACCTTGATGTTTATATTGACCAAACAAATATTCATGAGTCTTCAAGAGACATTGCCATCCATGTAGCTGAGCTGATGTAATTTATTCATCTACCTGCAAAGCTGATAGTGGATTTCTTATACTTCTCGGATTTTCATGAGTTCAATGTGCTTTGTTTCAGGAAAGTTTTCTGTTCATTTTGTAAAATCTGTTCTTGTTGCAGTATTTTCAAAATATCTGTAGATTTATCGTTAATTACATGAGTCATTTCGTCGGAATGAAGTGTTGCACATGAAAACCCTCTGGACAACTTCGAATACGATGGGCAAAGGGGGTTCTGATATACAGGTGATTTCGCTTATAATGAAATGCTAGGAGACAAAGACATTTTTGTTATATTTGATTTTGTTATATGAAACTCCAAGGCAAATAACAATGTAGCAGTGTGGTGGTCATGCTTACAACTGCAGACAAACTTTACACAAGTCAATGGCGTGTAGCATATGATGTAATCTAAGTCAATGGCCAAGATCAACCAGTTCAGTTAGAGAACTACTGCACTCATTTGTAGCCTTGGCTCAACACAGATGTGTACTCTGCACCCATCGATAGACCAAATGATGACACTGGTCCGGGCAACCCGCCCGATGTAGTTTTTTGTAGGAATACCTTCAACCAACACTGTCTGTCTGATTAAGAATGATCTAACCCACTGAAGCAAAGCATTCCTTATACCTAAATGTTCTAATTTCATAATCAGTCTTTCATGGTCAACTTTTGAAAAATCCAATAAAATGGCATTTTTTAACAGTTTGCAAAATCATTGAGAGTGGAAATAAATGAGTTGTGCAGCTGCGATATTTTCAAAAAACATGTTTGTTGTGCATCAGTCAAAATTTGAGAATTGTCTTAGTTTCTCATTACATTACTGTGCACAATATGTTCTAGTGGCTTACAGGAAAGTGAGGTCAAACATATTGGTCTATAATCTAGAATAGTGGTCAGAAAGCATAAAATGTATTGAAGGTTCTCAGTGCTTTGCACAGCGTTATCGAAGGACTTGTTTGGAATCTTCAGGTTTTAACAAGTGTACTCCCATTCTTTCGTAATCACACTTCGTCAACAACCCGTATATGTTAAAGATATAGAAAACAGTTGTATTTGAAAAAAATTACAAAATAAAGAAAATCTGCTTTTTCCACTTGGTGAGTTTTTATTCCAGATTACTTACTGAATTATTCAATCATTAGATATAAGCAAAAACTTTTTTTTCTTTTCACAGTTGGCAAATAAGTACTTGGGTAAATTAATTGATTCTAGGTGAAATCACAGTACAATATTTAGAAATGTGAAAAAATAAATAGGTATTGCAAAGTCATTCTTTTTGTTCTCTTACAAAATAAAATAAAAACTGAGTTGAACAACAAAACATTAACATATAAGTATTTTACAATGGCAAGAAGATTCTATAACAAAAGAATTTGACATATGGCAAGACAATTCTATAACAAAAGAATTTGACATATTTTTCTTAACATCAACATATTTTTAAAAAAATTAAAAAAAAAACTTTCCCTTTGTACAGGTTTCTTTTTGCAAGGAAAATTTTCACAAGATTTGTGCCATCTTAAGAGAAAGCTTAGGTCCTAAGTCCTAAAGAAAATATCATTCAGCTTTCATGCAACAATCTGAATAATCAATGCTTTAGGGGTTAAAGTCACAATTAGCCCCCTTTGACTTCATAGTACTGTTATTACAAGTGAAGTATTTTGATTTTTGTTAAGCTAATTTCAATTAGTACTACATTAGGAAATCATATTTCTATGCAGCTTTCATAATAGGAGGGGAAGTATTTAAAACTATTATTAAAAATTGTATCATATTGCGATGTCTAGTGCCAAAGAAACGACCTGTGCCAGATAAAAAAGGTAATCATTTTCATGTGAAATGGATTTAATGATGCATTGTTTTTTTCGAAACACAAGTTAGTCATAATAGATCAATTAAGAATTTAAATAAACATTAAAAAAAACTATAAAAAGAAAGGGATTATGTTTGCTCCTTTGGCTTTTTGATTTAATAAAGATGAGTGGGATATTCAAGAAGGACCTATAGGCCTGCCTGTGGTATTAAGGTCGTAATGTGGGAACGGTATGCTACAGACATATCAGCATGGAGTCATAACATTCAACATGGTCCAGGCTTTATGAGATCAAGCAAACCACTTTACAATCCCTTACTAAAGGCGGTTTCTTATGTATATCACCTTTTGTCTAGATCCCCCATCAGGGTGCATCCAATCTACAACAAATTGCCTTCTCTTAACCCTTCCCCTCCCTTTTACTTTTCTTCTGGGCTAGGTTGATTACGTCTAGCATGTATGTTGTACACTATTATTATAGACACTGCTTCCTAGTAACTAAAAACTGCAAGGTCCCATTAAAAAAAATTAAATATGCCCCGGACCTGGCCTACAGGTGTTACAACACATGAAACTACAAATATTAAAAAGAAAATGACTGTATCACAAATTTTCCCTTAAGGATCTTGATCACTTGAAGACAAAGAAATACTGCCGTTACAAACTGCTTTTTTATTTTGAAATTATTCTCTTCAGTATCTGCCAGTTTAAAAAATGAAAAAAAAAGAGATAAATGCTGACAACTTTCAGGTGAACAAATATTTGTAGACAGTACATAATACATGCATTAAACATAACATTTCATCTGTAAATCAAAGTTGACATTTCTTGTGTATATATCACAATATATAAGTGGCATTTCATACATGACAAAATTATTGGTACTATCAATGATCCATCAATAAAATTGTAATGCCCACATTACATTTAAGAAGAGACAGGAAAGATGCAAGTTTAACATTCAACAAGAAATTACACTTATATTATTGCAAGTTTATTGAGTGCAAACTCTACAACAAACTGATGCTGTCAAGTCCAGTAAAAAAGAGTTTAACACCATTAATTGTGTAGCCTAGTATCAAAAAAGTATGTTATGCCCTTTATTAAACCTTGAGGTGTGACCTTACAGCAAAATACAGTTTTTCTCGTGCATTTGATACCTTTGTACCTGGAGTGCCAGATTATTAATGTTAACACCAAAAAGACTCATAAGTGACACAGGCTGTCAAACATTACAAAAAAGTTGTGGTTTTGTGCAATAATTGTTTGAAGTTTGACCAACAGTATCAATCGCAAATTGTCAAATTCCAAGTACAAACAAAAAGAAAAGGTCACCTCTTTTCTGATTGTTAAGTGTTGACAGATGAAACAAGACTGTACTGACCTTTTTGCATATAGAGACTACCTATCAATTACATTTATTTCTTCATGTTATCTGTCCACATAGCTTACTTGTGTTGATACACAAGATTCATTCGACAGGTATATTTCATTTGATATCCATACACAAGCTAGATTATTCTTCACTGACAACGTCTTACTATGAACAGACTTGATGAAGTTCATACCATTGCCATTTGTAAACTGTGACTTGACATATAAACTTTATCGGCAAGATGAAAAGAAAACTTTCATGTTGAATTTGTTGTATATATGGTTGTATACTTATATCACTGGCATATTCCGATTCTCTTGCTTGCGGCCACACTTGTAGTCAAAGCACTTTCGGACACATCTGTCCCTTGTCAATGTTGAGTGTGGCAACGCTTCTATGTCTCTTCTCATGATTCTGGGTATTTTTCTGAAAAAGAAAACTAACATCCTATTACTTAATAATTGATGAAATAAGAGCTACAGAATACTTGCATATGTCTTGAAATGGCAATAGTTTAAAGTGTAAGCACTCAAAGACTTCCGGGTTGATAAAAACATTAATTAAGAAATATATTGGAAAGTAAATGCAGAGACTAGAGATGGTAGGCTTGTAAATGCACTAAATACAAGAGACTTGCGTTCATTATCTATATACAAAGTGGATTATTCTAGATCTAGTAATCTTATATGTTTAAAATAAGGAAGTGCTTCCTTGGGCGATAGTGTTTTCTGCCTAAATAAAAGAAAACCAACCTTTTCTTTACTTCGAGGATATCAATATCGCCCAATAAGTGTGTACCCATACTCATACTAGTTAGGCAACCACCTGGCCTTTGTATCATTCAAGGATTGACGCTCAACATAACAAGTTGCCCCAGGTGCCGGTGACATATTACAATTGTCTTTGAAAACAACCTCTGGTCAAGAATGCCGGATTATCATGAGGAGTTGCTTTTTTATTGACGTGCATCGACATTTTGTAAGCTTCTTTTGATTTCATTATATGCGTGGGAGGGTTTAACATTATCTATGACCATTGGGTTGCTGAGTCTGCTTAAGTTAAAGGCCGTCCTAAATAGAACAAAAAGCTGAAAAGAAAAGCCACAAATATTTCGGAATCTCAAGCCAAAAAAAGGAAAGCTTAAACTTCTATTGGACAATTCTTTGTGATATTTTGATTGACACTGGTTTTCTTAGTATGATAATGAGTAAAACTCTGAAAATTGATGACACAATGGTAAAATGTGGTTCAAGTAAATTAAGTGATGTAAATTTTGATTGTGATAACTTGTGTGGTTATTTCACATTGAGTGGCTGGTCTTAGTTCATTTCATGTTGAAAAAAAGTTTCATGATTTTCCATCATTGTTTCAAACTATTAAGTATTAATTATGTTCTTGAATATTTATACTATTTGCTTGAATAATGGCATCTAGTAGGCTATTGCAGACATTAACTATCCCATTTTACTGCTTAGATTTAATTTGTTTAGTCATTTGTATTGGATGCCTTGATATTTTGCAAATTAAAATGTATGAATATAAATCAATTTTTATTGTTGGAGTTTGGTCTTAATAAAAAAACGGGTATATGCCATCATAGCACTAAATGCTAATGTTTCCCTCTCTATACAATGTTATTGTACAAAAAACATTACCCCCCTCCCCATGTCAGAATCCCCCAACCAGGGGTCCACCTCACAACAAAATCAAGCAATTTAAACTTTTTTAATAACGTATTCTTACAGTTAAGAAAATTTAAAGAAAATGATCATAATTAAATAACATTGCATATTTATACACATGATCACTTCAAAAACTATAGCAAAATTAAAACATTAAAAAGGACAATGTCCCTACTGGTGCCCACTTCTAAGGTTAAATCATTAAGATCAAAACCCCTGGTGGAGCACCTAGAAGGAAGGGGGTGGGGACTTATGACAATCTAAAGTATTATATTTCACATTTGTTAACAGTGATCTAAAAATTCAAGAGTGTTCAGGTAGAAAAAAGGATAGATACATGAAGTGGGCCTCCGTATGGACCCAACAAGGTGGGCATATGAGATAATATAAAACGCACATACAGTAGCATACTTTGCACCCCCTCGTGGTAGTTCGCCCACCTCAACTATCTAGAGACATGACTTATGATAACAATCAATTATGTTACAAGTAAACTTTACAAAAAGATGGTGTTTAAGCAATTTTTTAAATTGACCAACAGTTTCGCTTTCTCTTTTATTCCTTGGTAACGTGATCCAAAAGAATGGACCTTGATAAGAAAATGATCGGTAGCCAAAGCTTTTGTCATGAAACCGAGGAACAACCAAGATAGTCTTATCTGCAGACGCCCTGAAAGGCTCTGGCTGGGGTGTACAGTTTGAGTTTACCTTCAAGTTAAATTGGTGCTAATCCATTGAGGCATTTGTAACACAGTAGACAAGTTTTAAAAATGATCATTTCGGAAGCTAATGCTAATGCAATTCCCTCAAAAGTGGGCTCACATGATCGAAACTTTTTTTTCGACAACCCAAAAAGGAATTGCTGTAGTCCATATTCAAAAGGATCAATGATGTGACCAGTTAATTTGTTACATCTTCTGAAAGATGATTTCTGATTTTTCCAATGTTTATAATTTGAAGATATATGTTTTTACACATTTATTTATAAAGGATTCCATAGACAAATCATTATAATTAAACTTGAGTCTATAAATTTTTAAAGACATCATTTTTTTTAAATCCATCAGAATACCACACAACAGTAAATGTAAAAAAAATGTTTAAATGCATATATAAATGGTCATACCTTTGCTATTTTTCTCCGTTATTGTCTTTAAACAGGGGCTTATCTCAGACTGGACCCAAAACTAATGATGGCTATTCTCACTTGGGTGACCAGACAGTCAGATGTTTATCACCTCTTGTTTATCTTCAATAATGCACCTTCAAAAGAATAATAAAGACATACCTGAGAATAAATGAATATGTTTGTATAACAGAAAAATTTGTAAACCCACTAAATAATTCAATTGCAGCAAATGAGACAGATTTACTTGTCGTATATATGTGATTTGCGTTTTTAGTTTGTGAATTTATTTCCTTTTCTTGATTGTGAAACTGTCTTCAGATAATATAAACATGATACTGCAGAATGTAAACAGAAACGTGTAGTACTTGCAGTCTTTATTTGCATAGAAAACAGGAAATATTGTCAGTCATTTCATACCCTTCCAGCCAGCACCTGACATGCAAACAAATGTGTGCTACAATCTTTGAAAACATAATTCTAACACATTGAGCATTGGGTCAGGGAGAGGTCAATATCAACTCAAGGAGGAATTTATTTTTCCAGTTCGGGTTATATTAGGCCTAGTGGGTAATGTAACTATTAAAGAAACCAATTAAAAATTATCACAATAGGTTGAACAAATGCACAAACAGCAGTGACCTGGAATTATATGTTCTTTTTGTTCACAAACTTACGGACCACTATTATATTAGAGATAATGTGATAATATTCTAACAAATATAACATTAAAAATAGACAGAACTCAAAAATGAAAAATAAACAATTCTTCCCAGCTATAATATGAAACAAAGGTAGAGGGGGGTTTTGTGGGTACTAGTAGCAGTAGGTTATAGGGAGGACAGATGTGGGCGTTTTTCCCTGCAAGATAATTAACCAGCATTACCTTCTTCCTCTTCCTATACTTACTGCTAAGTGACCCAAGGATCCGAGATGTATTCTTCCCAGTGGCAACAAATCTGAGTTCTCACTCTCTCCACCTACCAGGCCTTGCCCTAACTCATGATGGCATGGCTGGTAGTATGCTTATACTATAATAACCATAATGAGTGACCCCCCTCCCCCTGTACTTGACAGACAATTACAATGAGGTCTCTAGGTAAATTCCTGCTAGTAGTAACTAGTTGTAAGGTACGTAGGAGGCAGCAATAGGCATGAATCCAGAGATAGGTTAGTAGTGCACAACTCAAGCTCCCGCCAAAAAGGCAGGCCGAGCCCCAAAGTCAAGCTCCTGCTCAAAAGGCAGATAGAGCCCCGAAGTCTAGCTCACGACAAAGTAGCAGGTTGAGCCCAAGACAAGGGAATGACTAAGAGAAGTCTACCAACAAGAAACGTCTGAGCTCCCATTACTGAAGTCCATCTATAGCCAGAAAGAAGGGCCCTTAACCTTATGTCAAATGAAATGAGTGCCACTGGAAAAAATATATCACGGATCCTTGGGTCACTTAGCAGTAAGTATAGGAGGAGGAAGAAGGTAATACTGGTTAATTATCTTGCAGGGAAAAAAACCACATCTGTCCTCCCTATAACATACTAGTACCCACAAAACCCCCTTCCCCTCTACATCAATTCCCCTCCAAAATAACCCATAAATACGGAAAAAGACACAGAAGCCTTGCCACACTTAACATTGACGAGGGACAGATGTGTCCGTAAGGACTCTGACAACAAGTTTGGCCCCAAGCAAGGTAATCGGAATATGTCAGTGATGTAAACAGCATACAACAATATATACAAAAACAAAACTCAATATGAATGTCGGTAACATCACTTTAGCTAAAATTAGACTTCTGTCAAATCCAATTTAGCATTTGTTTACTGTTTAATACAAAATAAAAAAAATATTGACCTCAGGTTATGCTTACATTTCACCTTGGATCTTCCCACATTCTCGCCAATCCAAAAATATTCTTATGGTGCCAGCAAATCAGATTTGTTGGTGCATACTATAGTAGAAGCGTCAATGCTTCATTATATTGTATTTGTTTCTACTATAAGAGACAAAATGAGAGCAGGTGACTAAAATGGCTATTTACTATATTACTTGTAAAGACTTATTGTGAAGTGTAAGACTCAATAGTACACAATAGCATGAGATTACATATATTTGCTTATATGGTTCTTTTATTCAACCAGAAAAACTGAAGCATTTGTTACTTTTCTGTTAGTGACAAGATTAAAAGTAAAAAATTGCAGTTAGATATGCTAATTAATATAAAAAGGGCATAAATCAATGAACCTATGTGAATCTTGATCAGAGCTTTGGTCATTTCAATACTAGATTAAATTCAAGCAGAAAAAATGTGACAATATAAACTTTATCAGACACAATTGTTTGCTATTTTTCTATTAGATAAAAATAAAGCCTTACCTTCTAAAACGGGTAATTTTGTCAGTAAAACTGAATGGGGAATTCTGACGTTCTGACCCCAACTGGGGATTTTAAATTAAAATTTCACGCATAAAGAATATAAAAAATTTAAAAAAAAATTGTTTCTAAATAAAATTGGTTATAGTCGAGAATGTTTTGTATCATGATCTTTTTTTACCTGAATAATAATAAACTGATTGCAATAAATTAAAGGATCCAGAGTCAGTTTTTGAGACAGAAAGACGACTAGTTAGTTGATCAGTGATGTCTCGTTGGGACATTTTTATTGCCAAGTAGGGATTTGGGAATATTGATTGCTTAAGATGCTGTTATTTTACAAAAGTTTCCGTTGATTTGCGCTGCAATACAGACTGGTAATTAATCAGAAATCTTTCATATTTGTTAGCCTCCTTTCTTCTCACACATTTAAAACAAAATTTGTTATTACAAAATATACCATAGACACAATATCCTTTATTCAAATCATGAGGCTGGTAAATAAGATATGTTCCTAGTTTGTTCACATATTAACTTAGTTTTCATCATCATCTTCAATCGTCTGAAAAATGTTATTGTCTCGCTTGAAACCAAGCAGTTGTATCAATATATTGCTATATTTTATTATGGACGATAGGGTAAGCATCAAACGAAAACAAAAGCCTTTTCTAGCAAATTAAGCCGATTACGTTAATTGAGGTCAGGGAGTTTACTCAATTTAAAACGGGTGCTGTCGGACCACCAATCAGATATATTAAACTATGCACATTAATTTACACTAAAATACAGACTGCTTATCAATCAAATGTTACATTTCTGTTAATCTCTTTTGTTTCTCATACATTTTATTAAAACATATTTGGTTATTACAAAATATACCACATGACATAATGTGCTTTTTTCAAATCATGAATACGATTTTGTTTCTCGTTTATTTGCATATTTACTTTGTATTTTATTTCATACTAAAATCGTCTAAAATCGTTTGTATCACATCCAACAATCGGCCGAACACATTAGTGAAGTGTGTCGGTAGGTCGTGTATCCGGAACCGTGACTTCCGCCAATTAGTTGGATTTACGTTGGATAACCGACCAGGGAGCATTATTTCACAAAATGCTTTTCGGTTTTACAAATTTCTGTCTTTTCAAACACATCTAATGATTTAAGGTAACTCATCATTCAGCCAAAGAAGCTTGTCGGAGGACGAGCGAAAGCTCCTGAGAGACTTTCCAATTCAATCTCGAAGGTAAATGTTACAATCATACTTATTAACATAATAATACTTCATTACTTGATTTACTAGCAACATACACTTTTAATCACCATATAAATCAAGGATATAAGTATCTTTTTCATTGAATCTAAAAAGAATATGATAGATACTATGTTTTACTTCATTTTCACGGGTAAAATAAATCGTTTAGAAAATTCTTTAGAAAGACAAACAAATTATCAATATGTACGGAATACATTACAATCGGCCGACACATTCGCGGTTGCCGACATAATATCTATTTAATTCGGTAACCTTTGCCCTCAACCATCAACAAAAACTTGTTTTGGGAAGAAAATTGTTCAAACTTTTAAGTTTTCATAAAAAAATGCAATTTTACTTAACTGGTTGGTATTTATAAGTACTCAAACTGATACAGAAACAAGACACACAATCAACAAACAAAAGACATAAACTAATTAATTTTTTTAAAGGAGTCCAATTTAAAATTGATCCAAATTTCAAATTTAAGTTTGTTTATTTACTTATAATACACAGTTTTTATGAAAAAAGAAGATCCTGAGACGATACTGACTTTGATTGTAGGCTTTTAGAAAAGAGGTGTAAAACGAAGGGAACTTTCCTGTGTTATTTGTGTAATGATTTCCGAATTCAAGTGCCAATTAAAGGTAATGTCATGAAATTATGTTTTTCATATCTCAGTTCTTCAATTTATCAATTGCTTAAAAAAAAATAGCGCAGAATTGTACCAGCCAATCAGAATATTAATGCAAAGTTGAAAGCTATCTTTTGACTCATTTGCTGTAGAACCTGTCATGTCTAATGAAATATAATTTTGTTTTGGATTGCACAGTATCTAAACCTTATAATTTCCTAAATTCTTGCTGTTGTCATATAATGTCATAAATAACCTTGACTTTTAAAAAAAAATCAAAATATTTTTGAGAAAATGTTCCAACCCATTTATCAAAAGGAACAAAGAGAAAAAATATATTTTAACCTCCCTAACCTAATATTAGTATATTAGTCATAAAATACAATTTTGAGAAAAAGGCGAACAAAAGTCTGGTTTTCTCTAAATGTTTACATTTTAAAACCATCAAACAGACCACAATCTATTGATATATTTATATTTATAAACACAATATTAAAAAATATATATGACTTTTCTCAGTTAAAATGTACCAAGTGACATTTCAAGGACCAACAAAGTGTGAACATGATTGCTTTTGTTGAGGAAACAATTGACAAACAATGACCCATGCAAAAATTATACGGTCAAATGTGATAATATTTTTTACTATGGCCAACAGACTTTAAAAATATAATAAATTTTGTTTTGCTTTGCTTTAAAAAAATGTGTGGAGGATTGGTAGCTAACTTCACTTGCCCTAGTTGCGTCCGCCAGACACAACCAGCAGCACAGACACCATCGTCTGTCACACTCGCTGGCTGCAACTTAGAAGTTGTCGAAAAGTTTTGCTATCTTGGAAATATGCTTGAGGCTGGCGGTGGGGCTGAAGCAAGCTCTGTCACACGAGTGCAGTGTGGTTGGAAGAAATTCAGGGACCTTTTGCCCCTTCTTGGCTCAAAGGCTGT
>JAUUEB010336333.1:0-12590 GCA_032362205.1 Clione limacina
AGATATCCAGCACCAGAGTGTTTCGGCTCTTTAATATCTGGACACTCTAAAGAAAGGTGCTGGTGAGCCTATCATATGATATCTAAATTATGATCAATGAAATTATTAGTAGAAAATATTGCTATTGAAATAAAGAAAAATGATGCTACTTGAGACCTTGCATGGAGGTATTAGTGTTAATAATTTTTGAACTGGTGTAAGTTGTAACTTTCAAACACTTGTAATATATTTGCTCTGATTATATATATATATATATATATATATAAGATTCATTAACATACACAGGTGCCGGTATTACTTTCCATGAATGATTTTTTCTTTCTTCTTGGTTTTGTATAGCATGCAATTGTATCTATTTCCCACTCTCCTGTTTTATTCTATATATCTGTATCTCTCTATGTGAATGTGTTTCTGTATCTTTCTATGTATATCTCCTCTCTTTACCTTCCTAATATCTCATTTTGTTTATTTCTTACTCCCATTACTGGTATTCTCTCGATAACACAAAATCACACACACAACAGAAAAACACGCTTTCTCTTTTTTACCCTCACTGTCCTGAATATCAAAATCTCAATTAGTCCCCAATACCAGCTGCGTGTAACTCTATCATCATTAACATCTAATGTTTTTACTTAAGTAATTGGCAAGATTTTGTTTTTCTTATTTGTATTTCTGTATCCAATGTATTTTCTTTTCCCATCAAATAAAGCCGCATATCCATTAAGATGATAATTTGCCTTAAGACAAACTGAACCAACCATCCGTCGTCCACAACCCTTACACCACGCACTAGTTAAATAATATATTTAAAAAAATAATGATCAACGAAATTATTAGTAAAAAATATTGCTATTGAAATAAAGAAAAATATGTGTTTGAGCTTGAATCTAGGATAGATGGCGAGTCCCTCGGGACGAGGATTTGTTGTCATAGAGGCCCATTGTCTACTTGTGTGGCGCTGGAAGGTATATTCTCTTAACAGAAACCTGGAAAGACAACACATTTTGTCCATTTGTAATTTTGACTTATATGATGTCGCCCATGTACGATAACGTGACATGGCCAAATTAACACCTGTATTATTTACCTGATTATTTTGAGTTCATTGAACGGGTATTCTACTAATATAATTAAAGAGCAGCATTAAACCCCGATAGCAAAAGTTTCCCTCTCATCAAGGGAGGTAATGATATTTCCAACAAATTAGCTTTTCATCGAGCTCATCATTGTTCTTATCTAGACCCCCTGTCTCTACTCTTCATGTATGGTATTTGTCCTTTTACCACCCCATCTGTCGTTAACAATACATTCAAGCGGAAAGTGATCACTGCGGTTTTACGCTCTCTTTTTATTATCTTGTTTTACTTTTTAAAGATTATATTTCACTGCAGATGTTTGTCTCTTTCTGTCTTTTACTGTATCATCCGTAACTTTCGCCGTTGTGTCCAATTTCAATCGTCCCTGTATGTCGCTTTTTTCCTTAGATATTTTGTCCTAATTGTACTAGAGTATCTTTTTACGTGGTGAATTATTTCAGGGAAAATGATTTTGGAACTTCGCGGGGAGAATGTTTTCGCTGTCCGACAATTTTAGTCAAATAAGTTCTTTATAAGTAAAAGAACGAGTATTTTGACTTTTGTCTAGCATCAAAACTACAACCTAACCAGCCAAAGTATAGAAACACCTAGTCTAAGTAGTAATCCCTTAATACCAGGCTCTAATTTGACAATTGACCAAACAATTGGTAGTCGCGGGTTCACATAACGTGACTGGATCATACCTTAATTCAATATATGAAATTCGATGTTACTTGAGACATTGCATGGAGGTATCAGTGTTAATACTATTTGAACTGGTGTAATTTGTAACTTTCAAACAATTGTAATATATCTAGCAAATAACCAATATACGAAAACCAATCAGGTTCCATAAAGCAAATAGTGTAAATTAAAAGAATCTCTAAAAATAATTAAATAAAATGAAAATACCTATCAACAAATGATAAATAATTGATCATTGAGATGAAAAGAAAGACTGAATGAAAGAAAGAACGAATGAAAGAAAGAACGATATGAAAGAAAGAACAAATGTAAAAAAGAAAAGAAACCAACTGTTAACATATAGGCATGTGAGACACGTACATACCAAGGAAGATAAAAGGTCAGATGGAACTTAAAAATGCGCAATCGTGAACACAGGAAGTGTCACCATGTTTGTTTTGAGGTGAAAAAGAGGAAGAAAACGTCATCATACCGGAAGTCAATGTAAAGATCAAAACAGGTCAGCAAATTAAAGTCATAATATCAATGAGTTTTGATTAACAAGTGGATCGAACCTAGATGTCATGTATTGTTCTAGTGTTGTTACATCTAATTACGCTTGCAGAGTCAGAATATGGGTTAAGTGACGTATCTTACATATGCAAATTCTCTTTAATATAAAAAAAAATCACAAGCAATTGAAAACGGAAATCACTTGATCAAATAGTCATTTCAACAAACATATGTGGTTTTTGTTTCTCCTTACATATGTTTCTATTGTTGACATCTTTTGAAATGCCCGCAAATATTATCTCACAAGCTTTTCCGTGTTTTAAACACATTAAAAGATTTCAAAATGAATAGAGATACATGTTTACAGGAATTGAAGAGTGTATCTGAACTAACAGTGTGACAGCTATGTCTTTTAAACGTGGTTTGTCATGAACTGAAACATATCTAATAAAAAATGACTTTCTCTCCAAATCCATGCGTTATATGTCAAAATAGAGCAAAATAAATCCAATGCAAGAAATGAAATATCAATTATCAGTTCACTATTCTGACATTATCTGTAAGTGTCTTACCTAGGCGAGGGTTGTTGTCTTAAGTGATATCTATCATCCTCTAAAGAACACTCCTTCATAGGCATTTTTTTAAATATTTTTGACTTCTATCGCTGTAATATCAGCACGGTGTGCTTATTTAATATAATCGATGTTATTTTGTGCTATGTTTGTTAAATTGAAAAAAACTAAAATACTTCGTATGTCCTAATAAACCTTTAGTCGTACAAATTACCATTTGCTGTTTTTACATGTAAATAAATCCGAGAAAATGTTCAACTATTGAAATGTCAACAAGATAATCCAACTCAGCTGTGTGTCAACTCAAAAAAAGCCGAACACTATGAATAAGTTGAACTCACACAGAATTGCACGCGCCCACTCACTCCAGAGGCGACGACTGAAAATGCCAGACTGAGAGATGTATGACTTGATCAGACTTAATTTGGGACATAACGACAGTCTCGTTCTCACCCACACTACCGTGGTAATTACCAAGAGACCCAATTATCAACAAGCCCATTGATATCATCACCCTCTTTTTTAAGAAGTATCAATCACCAATACCACCCCATTTATTATCGTGAATAAGATTACTCTCCTATTATTTACACCCCCCCCCCTACAAAACTGCTTACACAAAAAAAACAATAGATAGATCCCTCAAACCATAGTCAAATAGCTCACAAATTGATGATTCATACTCGAGAGTTACCCCGCTTTGACAAAGTCAAGGGGGGAAACGCTGATCTTTCTTAAAGTCATCCCTATTGTTATCTGCCCTAGTTCCATTGAAGTAACAATAGACTTGCACGCGTCGTTCTCAGAAACGTCCCATAACCTACCCCTTAGTTCAGCACCAAATGTTCACAAAATCTGTCCGTCCTTCTGCATCTCTGTACTGTGACAATCAAACGATGGGACCATGTCTGGTACTATAATTATGGCGTATAAATTTAAGCATACAAATAGTGTTTTAAATGATATAAAGTGTGAATATTGTGTTTTGATATTTGTAGCAGTGCATTGAGTGAATAATTGATGATATGAACCTTATGATAATTATAATTGGTTTGATGCGATACATTTGATGTTTTAAGTTGAAGAGAAGTTGAGAAACAACGCAACTTTCCAAAAATATAACTCATGCTATCTTTTTACTTTAAATGATACAATAAGAATAAGAATAGTTTTAAAAAGAAAGATACAAAAATCATTTAAATTCTTTGCTAAACCGGAGTAACTCTTTTTTAAATGAATAAAAGTTATACACATAATCAAGTCTTTTAGAAAAAAAGAAAAATAATCAATATTTTCTATTAATGACTTTATTGAAACTGTTCGTTATCAGAACATGGTTCTTAAACCCTTCACAATCTTAAAATGGTTTCATTGTGACCTTTTTTATAGCATGTTAATAGTTTATGTATTTTCAACTTCAGACATTAACCCCAAAATTAACCCCACAACGAGCAATATGCATCACATCTGTCATACTGAAATAACCCTGTAAGTTACCCCCTTTAATGTCACAAAATCTTTATATCCAAGCTTAACGTCCGGGGTATCTGAGGTCAGCAATCTCTGTCCTCACTGAGTGGACGACAACCCGTGTCAACTTCCTTTTTTATGGATATTCCCGATTGTTCAGCGGGGATACTTTGTACTGCGAAATCTGCATGCGGGGATGTTTGGAGGTTATTATTAGTAACATGGGCAGTGATGATGACTGATTTCTTTTGTATGCTGATGTAGTGACATTGGTGTGTATTACAAATCGGTTTGACTAACAGCAATTTTTTTGGAGGGTTGTAAGATAAGACATATTTGCACCAGATTTTTCTCAGTATGTACACACAATAAATTAAGTTTATACTTTCTATGGAAAAAACAACAAATTCATATGACCATGTTTACTTCTATTTTTTTTTTATTTGATATTGACTCATAATCACCATCATCAGGATGTCTTTACATTTACGATGCTACAAATAACCTTATCTAAACCCGAGTGTATAACGCGCTACGACTGAAACTACACAAGGGCAATTCCTTAAAGATTTTGTCCCAAAAACGGTAAGGTCTCAAAGGTCCGTAATTCTCATCAGAAGTAAAACTTTCTTCAAAAACAATGAGTGAGTTTGGTAAAGGTAAAAAGCAGTCGTGAATCCAATGAAAATGTTATTCTAGCTTCCTAGTGACTGAGAGGAGATGTGTTTGTAATGACAACCCTGGGACAATGGACGGACATTATTGACGTTAAACGATAAGGTCACGTGGATCAGAAATAAACTAACAAAGTCAACGGAAATTGTCAACATCCATCTTAATGGCCTGGGTCACGTTAGTCACGATTTCTTGGTCTTGTTTTTGTATATCATTTCGCCATATCCACTCACTTCCATTCTCCCCTTTTGCCATCTTCTTGATGCAATTTCGTATTTGAAATTGAAGAGCAGTGAGATTCAATTCGTTTGTATTATCAAGTTGAAGCTATCTTTAAATAAAAAAAAAGAATCGGATATCGGATCACAAATACTTTTGCGCGTGAGATGATGTCACATACTTTCATATGATTTCTTTATTTGCTTAATCTTGACTCTGTGTGAATGGGGAATATACTACTAAAGATTTATGTGAGTATGTATAAATGAAATCATGTATTCCAACATTTTTTAGGTTGCCTCCATATTCGGATTTAGGATGTTCTTTGCTTTGATTGCAAAAATCTACCAGTTCATTTGACATGTTAATTTCTTCCATGTTTCCCCCTTTCGAGTATCAATTTAATAATAAAAAACTACAAGATATATTAATTACACGAATAAACATTTCAATTATCTTAGTCCCCATCCACTGTCTTATTATATGAACCATTTTCTAAATGATCATAATGTGCCGACTTCATTTTCTAAGACACACTTAGCAGACGTTTTCTCTTTCAACCCAAAATTGTTCATTCCTATAATGTCTTCAAAGTTAACTGTGATCTGAAATTAACCTGGCTACGCGCCTGATTATGCCATGTGACACCAAAAGTGTTTCTGTCGTTGATCATAAGGATGAAGTCGACAAAAGTGGAGAAGGATGATGAAGTTGGTTTTGAATTGTATCATGTTCTTAAACAAGTAACTCTGGTTGTTCAACTATAAGTACTGATATCTATTGTTGTTCATTTAATTCAGCGCCGTACATTAAAACACAATATTTGTCAATGAAAAGGTGGCAATAATCAGTGAAATACAGTATTAATTTGATCACCTCTGGGTTTATAATTTTCCCGCCAACATGTGTTAACAAAATTCACTACTCAGTTATTACATTTTACTAAATGTTTTTTATGTACACGTACTATATTTTTAACGTCTCTCGATCAGAACTTGGTAGGTTATATAGGCGCTGTTTCTATTTAGACAATTTTTCAAGCCGTGGCACATATAACAGTCGCAGTTAACTGAGATTTGGCTGACAAGTCTTAGGACTATGTGTTCAATTCAATTTAATTCAGTTTATAAACTCATATTTCGTTTGGGAATATCTGCTTAACATAAGGTTTTTAAAGTTATTGTTTATGATTTGGTGAGGATTCTAACTTTTGACTTTCTATTCGTATCACGGATGCCGTAACTATTTCGTCAGTTGGGAAACTTTCAACAAACTGTATATCCTTTAATGGGCAAGGGAGTTAAGAAAATATTATATTTTAGATTAAATATTGACATTATAAGTTGTGTGGTTTGCTCAATAAACTATTCAGGACACTAGCTACGAAAAAAAAACAATTATTTGATCAAAGTGGAATAATTTCTATATTTTTATATCATTTTACACACGTGCGTAGCCAAGGACACGAGGCAATATCCCCATACTTTTTTAGATGCTCTTGATTTGCCCCCATTTATATCTAATTTCAAAATATTTCGGCAGCTTCAAGGTCCCCCCCTTTCAAAAATGACTACGCGCCTGTTTTATTATTAGTTTATGTTTAGTATATGTTTATAAAACTATTGACTGGGTACGCGTTTGCTCCGCTTTTCCTTTCTTTATTCTTCTAATCCTAAAGATCTTAACAATTTAAAGTCCATTAACCCCTGACACACTTTCCATCAGCATACAAGAAGGAAGACAAAAGACAACGGAAGAGAAATCAGCCCTCACTTAAAGAATGCCATAGTTTTGAAACGATTTCTACTTCCGGCGCCAAAACGAGGTTAATAGTCCAAAACATGTAAATTGCAGGTTATAGTAGAACCTAAGCATCATGGATTAGTAATTAGATTTGTGCCAAGTGTTTGACATAGGAAAGTGATGTAACACAGACTATGTCCTGTCATTTAACAGACAGTGAGTGGTCAGTTGTCCGACTGGAGTACCCGTAGTCACGTGTCCAGTCAACCGTGTGAGCACATCTGTCATACTCTATCGGACTCACGATGGTCAATAATTGCCTGTGCGTCCGTGAATATGTATTCGTTTATGCTTCAAATATGGTCTATTTTGACAGACCCAGCAAGGTGGTAGTGCTTAGAGATACAATGTCAGACTAGGGCGATACTTATAAACAAATGTAACTAATTGCTTTTATGTATGCATGAGAAAGCGCGTATCTAAGGAAATATGGTGCGATCCCCCTCTCCTCATTTGTGGACAAATAACAAAAAATGCTTAATATTTCCTCATTATTTTCAAAAATGCTCACCCTCTTAAAACAAGTCGGCGTTTTCCCGTAAAATTATGCCAGTTACGCGTCTGTGCGTCAGTGTTAGTTTTCTTGTCCATTATGTCTTAGTCTTACTTGAGTCAGTCTGTTGTCTGATACAGAAAAATGATTGAAGAGGGAAAAGACACAAGAACAGATAGTTTCATTAGTCACTCCAATGACAGGAAATTCTTAAATTTAATCTTTTAAAAGAGTTTTCGTTTCAGAATTAAAACTAAATAATCAGCTGCTAACAGTAACGTTGACTAAAAAAATTCATTATCAAAGCAAATGAACCAAATAGAGATGCATAATATCTGGACAATATCATGCATGTTAAAAACTGTTCTCTTACATATAATATAATCTAAAGACCAAATTAAATAACCAGAAATAAATAATGTAGTTATTATTACACAAGTGAATATCTCCTCTGACATTCAGCTGAATGACCTTGACACAAGTCTATTGTGATAAAATATTTCACGCATCAAATATGCATACAGGCGGTCGTTTAAACATTGTCAAGTTTCTCATAATTTCCATTATATTATCTCCATGTAATCCTGGTAAATGGATAGTCGTGTATCAGGTGTTTTTTTCTAATCTAGGTCATGTAGCACAACGAAGTATAAAATTGGCTATTTTTTGTCACAGAGTATCACCTTTGTTCGAAGTTTAGGCATAGTGAAAGTTGATACCCAACTATAATGGACGGTGACATTTATTGTAAAAGTTGTACTATTAATACTGTAAATCCTGGTAAACATATGTGTTTAAAAGAGAGCTTAATCACGCTACGTACACACAATAAGTCGTTGGATATTTTATTTTACAAAATGTGTGCAGAAGATAACAGAATGGGACTGGTAATAAAAGTGTGTTTTTACTCTAAGATAAATATTCATCAGCATTTATCAATGACCACCCAACTTTTCACGTATGTATGATATATAACCTAAGCGTATGTATGAGTATTCAACATCAGTTAAAGAAATAAAATATTACATTGAAACATCCAGCCAGGACTAACTGGAAATAAGCATAGACAAAGAAATTCAAGAAAAGGGTAAAATCTCAGTAGAGTCCCTGAAAATCCAGGAGGTTTGGGAGCTATATGATCCTAGGTATATTGGACTACAGGCTCATCTAGATTATAACAAAGTTCGTTTTCTCAGTAAACTAACACTATCTCTTAAACAGCCTGAACAAAGGCCACTAAAAAGATACCACAATTAACCTTTCCATGACAAATACTGGACCTGGCGTTGTCATTGAGTGTCATTAGAACAGATAGCGTTAGCGTCTGCTAAGACAAACCGGAAGTTGATACCCATCAACGGCAAGGGGGATAGATCGATGATGTGTATTCATAGACGGTAGATCGTATTTCAAAAAGATTTGCCACATTACGATTCAGTATTATTTTCTGGTACCGTGAAAATACTTTTCTCAAAATAATGTGTCATGATTTTAGAATGGGGGACAAATTGCATTGTGTAAAATCGACCTACGCGTCTGATACAATACATTGAATAACAGAAAAATACAATCGCTTTGTCCGCTATCTTTAACATCGAACAATGGATACAATGGGGAGTCTATTACTTGCTTCATGTCCCTGTCATATTCACAGTTAATTTAATTTGTCTCGGTTATTCTAAAACTCTCCCCAACCATCAAACAACACTGAGCATCACAGTCTCGTCACGCCTGATTGAATATTACTCACACCATCGCGCCAAAATAAACACTGTTGTCTGTCGTTATATTTATGACTGTCATTATGGTCACGGTACAGTGAATCTGACCAGAGGGGGACATCACTGATGAATGTATTTTTTTTACAGGTTTATTGAACTAAACTGATATAAGCAATCATTTGTATGTGGTATTATTTCAATCAGCTTTAATTTTTTTGAATTTACATTTTCGTTCAAATAAAATTTGCTATGCAAATAGCAACTTGAAAGTAGTTCAAATTTCGATACTTCACAAAACACAAATTTTGGCACATTCAACTTACTAGTCGTTGAACAAGCATTTAATCTCTCGGATCAACAACTTTTTTGTTTTTATCGTTTGACGACTTTAAGGATTACACCGAACCATTTTGAAAATAACTGATAACTCGTGCAGATCATTCTACAATATTTCTCAGCTTTAAAAGCTTCAAACTGAAAAATATGGTCATCATTCTGCTCTTTTGAACATTAAGATGATAATAATGTAGACACAATTCTAAACCGGTTACGCAACCAATCATTACCCGAAACCGATTATTTACTACTCGTGGAGGGTATAGTGACGAAACGCGTTTGTGTATGTATGTGTGTGTGTCTGTCTGTCTGTGGCAACGATAACTCAAGAAATGTACAACTGATTGTCTTCAACTCGTGTACGATGTTGTAATTCAACCCGATGAAGACTCCTATTTTATTCCAGCAATATCCGTTAACAATTGACAATGTTATGGAATTAAAACTAATTACCAAGGGATAATAGAGATAAACTCGATTGGCATGTTTCTTTTTCTTTCTCGCGCGGGCGTTCAATATCGCTAGTGCGCAACTTTATTGTGCAGGACAGTGCGCCGCGCAAGACACAATCCTTAATGAACCTTTTAAAGCGTATTATTGATTGCAATAAAAACAGGAATTTAACCCGTTTTTCAATACACATTTTGATAAAGTTATATTTTTAAGTAATGCTGTCATGGTAAAATAAGGAAATGCTTTATTATTTTACTTGGTTTCAGATTTGGTCTCTATCTGAGTACTCATGTTTCTAGTTTCAATTATAGTAATTTACACACTTCAGATGTAGACTAGAAATCAAAACTACAACAGACAAAACAAATATAATTACAGTCAATTAAGGTTACAGTCGATACCTGCCCAAACTACTCATCAATAAGGCAATCAGATAACACATCTGTTATGAAGAAAGAATGTCCGTAATTTCTAACACCTGCGACTAAAAACTAGCCGATAGCAGGAAATTAAAACCCAATACCAGTCAAAAACTGTAAAAAGTAAATTGCTCGTTAGTTTATGATCAATTGGACAATCATGTCAGAAGACAGTTACATTTTTTCTTCTTTTATTCCTTTAATATTATTGTTGAAGCATGAGTTATTGTTTAAAAACATGTATAAATGAATATTATATCTTTTCAGTGTTAATGTTGTTCATCTCGTAGTTTAATCTCCCTGTACAACTATCTATCTTACCGTCTATTCGTATGTTCGTTGGAAATGAAGCAAATAAGTGGTTTGCTCATTATAAAGACATCATTAAAAATGAAATCTAATAAAATAATTCATCAAATGTCAGTGCCCTTAACTCCCTAGGGTACAATTTTATCTTTTTTTTTCTAAACAAACCTCAAAGATATTATAAACCAATTTCACCAGAACGATTTATCTTGCCATGAACTCCATTGTCAACATTAACGACCATTTTTTTTCTCTTTTTTGAGGACAGATTAAAAATAGGGGAGGTCTTTGGGGATACTGTGGGGTAAAGATTTCTTGATTGATGGGAAATGAGACAGCGGTATTGAGGATATGCGATGGTTACGATCTTCATTTTAGTATATCTTTATGTATCATAACATAGACCAGTTCAACGTTCCGACTTAAATACAAGGGGACCACAGAATATAGAGTTAAGAGTGGGACCAAGTTTAAATCTGGTCAGGCCATCCCGGGGATCAATGGTCAACTCGTCTGTCTCGGGAGAGGAACGTTGTTTATTTAAACAATTGGGAATAAACTTGAATTTAATTTAATTTAATTGATGGGTCATACCAGAGTCTTTTTTAAAAGGAAATTTCGCAGCAATCACGCTTTCCACCTGGCTCTGGTAACCAGGGATACATTCTTATATTGATTGGCCCGTTGTCAGTACATTGTAAATGAGCGAATTCTTTTATTTTACTCTTAAAATGTTATGGTACGACAACTGCTACACTTAATTTGTTCATAATTCACGAAGTAAAATTGTCCGAGGGGCGCCTCCCAATGCCTTTAAATCATTACACACAAAGTGTCATTGCAAGACATAAAAATACTTTGGGAAAATAATATCTTTGTATCAATTATCCGACATCACTATGGTCCTCTGTAAAATAAATATGAAGAAAGAAAATATACAAAAGAACAAACTACAAAAGGAAAATAAGCAGTTTACACTGGAAAATCTTCTTAGCTTTGACAGGATTAAATCCATCCAAAACTAAGTAGACACAATTATAACAACATCAATATCTGTAATTTGAGTACCAAGAAGCCTATATTTGGTTTATATTTGGTAGTACTCTTTGCTTGACCACTCAGATGATCCTTGCCATGGTCTGATTGTGGTAAACTTTGTTTCATTTTTACACCTATCCAAGTCGGAACTGTTGAGAAACAATTTGGTGCAATTTCTGAAGTAGTTTTTTTTCCACAGATTGACTCTACTAAAATAGATTTAGCCAACGATTTAAAAGTGTAAACTTGAATGGAAATAAAAGTCAAACTCAAAATGTTAAAATAAGTTTTAAAACAACTTTTATTCAAAACAGTTCAGGATTCAGTATAAAAACTGCATAAATTATTTGTAAATCATGATAAATATACATACATACATACTTAAAAAGCATAATAACGATTAATCTTGGAATACAAAGAAATTGAAAATGTAACAACATGTTTAGAACACATTGGATGACAACACACAAAGAACACATTAAGTGACAACACACAAATAACACCTTAAGTGATAAAACACAAATAACACATTAAGTGACAACACACAAATAACACATTAAGTGACAACACACAAAGAACACCTTAAGTGATAACACACAAATAACACATTAAGTGACAACACACAAATAACACATTAAGTGATAAAACACAAATAACACATTAAGTGATAACACACAAATACCACATTAAGTGACAACACACAAAGAACACCTTAAGTGACAACACACAAATAACACATTAAGTGACAACACACAAATAACACCTTAAGTGATAAAACACAAATAACACATTAAGTGACAACACACAAA
>JAUUEB010336444.1:0-21131 GCA_032362205.1 Clione limacina
TTTTTTTCCCTCTATTACGGCCATTATTAAGGCCATCCGCCAGTTAAGGCCACTTTTTTTGGTCCCGATTGAAGAAAGATCTCTGTATTACGGCCAAAAACATCATTTTTAGACAAAACTGTCAGATTTTTCTGTCACGACGTCTGAAGTCAAATGGTAAAAACACTAAATTGGGATTTTTAGCGTGTTTTCTTGAAACAAATATATCTTGATTGTTAAACACATGGAAAATGTTCTGGTTCCATGCGTTTTGCCCTTTTTTTACACCCATTGGTAATAAAAAATGGCCCTTCCCTCTATTACGGCCATCCACCAGTTAAGGCCACTTTTTTTGGTCCCAAGGGTGGCCTTAATAGAGGGATTCTACTGTATTAGCTTTTAAACTATCAACATATCATTCCAAATCCCAAAATACTTACATCTCAGTTTTTGTCCGATTTTAATAAAAACTGGTACCAAAATTCTCAGGAAACTATCCTGCATCATATCAGGGGGAGACCTTTTTTTTAATTTCAAACACCACCCTTTTTACCCCCTGTATGAGTATGACCTAGCCCTTCTGATCCAGTGTTTCCCTAAAAGGTGGGTCAATCAAAAGTATGCTCTGTAGCATGTCAAAACTAGTAATGCATTTCCTGGTCTTGATAACGAAAGTCAGTGCACCATGCACATCACTACTTGTTCGTCCTTTTTGCTAGAAAGTACTACCAAGTGATTGATGTAGGGATGTGGATATAAGTGTTTCACGTACTTGAATTAAGCCAAGCATGAAATGAGTTGCAGTGTGTGTTTATTACCAGCATTATCTCACTTTTTAAATAACAAATGAATCATCTGGATTATCGGTTTTTCCAAATAGTCACATGCAGATTAAAAGCATGAGTGCAGATAAAGCCAACTAGGTGAAATACAAGTAAAGGCAAGTACTTAAAGGATGATGTAATTTCTATTAATTAATTTAAAATAACAGCAGTTAGTTTTTGTTATCAGGTGGAATATCAAGGTCAGTGCTCATGTGGCTATAAGATAACCAGGATTGTGAATGTTGATAGTTTAGGTCACAGAGCATGATCATCAGCCAGTTGCAGTTTTATTCTCAACATCTATCTTGTAGTCATTGATGGACATATTGTTATTCTATATACAGATATTACACATCATAGAAATAGAAAAACAGTTTACAGGTTTACTAAAATAATCTATTGCAAATCATAGCTCATTTCACCATTGGATCGTCATTCTTATCTTGTTGATTGAGAAGGGTAAGAACTGGGATAATAAATCTTGAGCTTGTTAATGAATGGATAGGATGATAACTTAAGAGATTTGGTTTAGAAACTGTAGCAGGCAAAATTTTAGATTTTTCGGGGGTTTGTCTTTCTTCTTCCTTGGTTACTTTACTTTTGTAATTCTGTTATGAATGTGTCTACTTTATCTGTGTAATATACCTATTATAATTATACTGATCATTGAGGTTCAAGTAAGATTATGCATTTTTACTATCTTTGCAAAAAATGTCTTCTGAAATCACTGTACATGTGGTAAAACATAAGTCCCATGTGTAACTTTTAGATTTTTTAAGATCCCATACTGGTTTGAATTGATTTTCAAAAGGATCATCACATGATAAGAAACAAAACTTTGTTACTTTAATTTGGCTATTCCTTGTTAAAATAATATATTGTTTCAGACCCTTTTTATACTTTTGAAAACATTCTAACCTTAAGTTTTAAATAATTTTTCGCACGTTAGTTTTAGTATTGTCAGCGAATGATAGAACTTTGTATTGGTCAGTGAGTACTATTCAACAAATGAAATCTTTCATACTATTTGAACCATGTCGACTGGCTTGTGCTCTAGTCGTTGGGATAAGAAATAAGGGACACATCAGTGATCCAGATACCACTGACTTTGACTTGTATAACCATTGGGAAACTATCCAGCAGTATTCTGTCTTTTAAAAGAAGGGAATCTCTTATTTATGTTCCTATCTCAAATATTACCTATATTATAAAGTATATGCATATGTTGTAGTACACTATCCCATTATCAAAAACATAAGAGTGTTAAAGTAGTTTGCCAAAATTAAAATCAGTTAATTAACTGCAGGTGACTTTGTGTCAGCTTATATAGCAGACAAATAAAACAAACTCTCCAGTTCACGTTTTTGTCTCCTTGCTTATGTTAATTTGCACATTACATAAAAGGCCTTTTATTCTTTCATCTACAGGAACATGTGTGAGGAGAAGTCACTGACACTCCAGTTTTGATTGTTTAACCTCATTGAATCTGAGTTAACATTATTTTGTGATTTTTTAAAATTAAAGTTTAACTCTTTGTAATTTTGAATTCCATCATGAAAGAATATCTGTGATAAAAATAACAATCTGTTTTTTCCTGGCTGTGTATTTATCTTAATCGCTTGAACAAACTAACTCTCTCGGTTAAAAGATGAGCTTCACGACCGCTCGTTCAGAATTGTCAACACATATGGAGAATGGAATAGTTCATGGGGACGCCATATCTCCTCTCATAGACCTTGATGATGATGGCTATATCGAAGATAGAGATACAGATCTAGGACTGAGTCCAGAGACATCAAGCCTTGCCGTCAACTATAACACTGACTGTGGAGCAGACAGTATAAGCTCCTTTCCTTTGTCTGATGATCTTGATGAGCCTCATCTTAGAAGGGTCAACTTTCCACATGGCCATGGAGAACTGGGACCATTACTAAGATCTGATTTAAGCAAGGTAAATACACAAAAACATTCGATAATTTTTTATGTTGATTAATCATACTCAGGGCTCTTACTTCATTAACTTGATAAATATAGTTTTCCTACTTTCAAGTTTTTTCTTCTTAACATTGACACACTTTGTAAAATGTTATGAATATGAGACTCACTGCGGTCATATATTAAAGATATATCTTTTCACAACTAATGTTATAAGTTTTAATGATATTAATTAACTCAGTCATTTATATTAGCAGGAACCACTGTATTTTAAATATAAGTGGATCACAAGAAAAGATAAGTTTATGTATTTTCTATTAAAAAACTGTTCTGTTCTGTCCTCTAATGTTTGCCAGGATTGGAAGCAGACTTTGGCACATAAGATTGCTCTGTCTCTCCTTTTAGTAAGTTATCATTATCTGATTAGGTCTTTAGCTATCAAACTCTTACTGATAGTTTCATCTATCTTGTCACTTCACCCCTGTTGCACAATCCTCGCTATCAAAAGTAAGTATATGAATGTCTTGCAAAAAAAACTTGATATATATAAACACAAATTTGGTGGATCACCAATCAATGTGAGCAGCACTTTCAGCTCCTTAAGGAATTTACAGGAGCCACTGACTTCTGATTATAAGTGAATCACAAGTCAAGATCAGTTAATGTATTTCTTTAAAAAAAATCTGTTCTGTTCTGTCCTCTTACGTTTGCCAGGATTGGAAGCAGACTTTGGCACATAAGATTGCCCTGTCTCTCCTTTCAGTAAGTTATTGTTATGTGCATTACATCTCTAGCTATCAAACTCTGCTGCTCTGTAACCTCACCCTGCACAATCCTGACTATTAGAAGTAAGTATATCTCTATATCTCAATGTTTAGCAAAGAACACCAGTGCAATACTGTGGATCACCAATAAATATGCACAGCATTTTCTGCAAATGGAAGTCTGGGGAAAGAACTAAGTCTTGTGATTAAAGTTATTAGTGTTATCATTTTTCACATTTTTAGGAGATGTCCCATATTTTTGTTAGAGTAAAGACTCTAACAAGAACACAATCAATTTAATTTGTTTTAGTCATGAAAGCAGGAGTCTTTAAAATCACCATTAAGACAAAGTTTAAAGGTAAGGGAGAACCAAGCAACGTTTGTATACTTTATTGTTATGCTTTAGTTTGAGGCATTGTTGCAGTTCAGGTCTATGTTTAAAAAGTATAGTGTGTAAAATACCAACAAGATTAGATAGTCCTTATGTTATTTAATGTTATGGCTTGGTTTGTATTCTTTATTTATCATCCCAAGACAAGAGAGTTGTTTAAAGTTTCATTACAAAGATCTTGCAATCTTGTCATTTTCAATAGACTTTGATAAGTTTTCGCCCTAACAATCTATTGACATGTTTTCAAATGAATGACTTTAATTACTTTTCAATGTCTATGTCTTTTGTTAGAATTTATTAATGTTAATGTCATTTGCTAACCGTATCATCCCAAGACATGAAAGACTTCTTATAAAGTCATGTGCTTCTACTTGAACTTGAATGATATTTATCTATGTTGTTTCTGTTAAATGTGCTGGTCTTATAACATCTGTTCTTCAATATCATTTGTCTAGATGCTATAGAAGACACCATCATTATCATATTTGATGTTACTATACATTGAAGATTTTTTCAAACTTTTTAAATCAAAATTAAAAAAATCTCCTATATACTGGTAAAAGTATTTGTTGTAAAAATCATTTGCTATTCAACTAACAATTTTTTATATAGTGTTTAATAAAAAAACAAAAACAATCCAATACAAAAAAAAGAAGTACATGCTTAAAATGATACTCTCTTGTTACATAGCCTGTTATTAAAAATTAAAGACTCCTAAAATGCTGTCAGGCGGAGTTTGGATGTAAATTCATTGAAAAATAGAAATTTAGAAATGATTTCTCGGTTCTTTTTTCCTCTGCTTTAAAGTTTCCTTGGAGTCATGTAAGTAATCTTTTTGATGTTTGTATTTTTTGCAGCGTTTTTGTTGAAACATTCCCTGGTATCCAGCAAAACCCCTTGAGTTTGTACTAAACACTTATAAATACTACAGTAGTGTCTAAAAATCCCAAAAAGTGTAAGAGTTTTACAATCAAATTGGACAATAGCGCATAAAGCTTGGAGCTGTCAACTAAGAATATATAATAAAAACCACATAATGTGATTTCTAAATCAACAACACAATTTATTCATCTGATGGTCCTTCACATTTTACAAGCACCAATAAATTTTAAATTGCTCTTTGTAGTTTATTTTCCCTAGAAATATAAAACATCAATTAAGTCTTATAAGCTCTATACGAAATTCCATCATGTATAGTACACATGCCCCAAAACTGCAATTGCTATGCTAAATAAGGTCAGATATTGTTTCCTTTTTTGGTAGGTTCTGTAAATGGTATCTTGAAAAATGGGCTAAATCTGTAGTTTTTAATTTTACTGGAGGAGCAACTACTATTATTAATATTAAATGAGCTCCAAAAATGTTGCATTTTATAAGTTAGGATAAAAAACATATTTTTAGTTGTTGTTTTTTCATTGAAAGTTTTTATTCTTATTTAAATGAAATTTTATATTCTTATTTCTTTAAGCTTTTTCACAGTTGATCCTTTTGTGCTGTTGCTGTAGCAGGGAAAATTATATAGGAATATTAGGTCTATCTCTGTGCGAAATGTGACAAGACTTTGACGAAATGATATTTAGAATGATTGTTGTTCTGCATTTTGTACTTTCCTATATTTTGTGCCAATTCATTGATTTAATCTTTGACAAGATATTTGAAGATATTTTTTGTTGGCACATTTGCGACTGCCAAAATAGAAATACCTTTTTCAAGTGTAAAATTGACTAAAAAAGGCAAACAGTGTGTATTTGTTTGTTTGACTGTTCTTATACAATCGGACTGAAATCTTTACATGCTAATATCTTGAAAACCACTGCATCAATTAAAAGTTTGGCCATCTTAACTGTCACAGTTTAAAATTGCATGCTTATGACCGTGGCCAATGACGACCATTAGCAGCAACTTCTGTGTGTTTTTTTATCATTAACAATTTTTTTTACTAAGGGCAGTTCATGTTTTTCTTTAAGTTTTTTAGGTTATATTTTCATATTTTTAAGTTTACTGGTTGGTTTTACCTCCCTTAACTGTTTTGTTTTTTTCAATTTTATAGTTTTTGTATGTTATCTGCCTAGGAGAAATAAGCATGCGAAGTTAATTAGTTGATATGTTCACAAATTGAGTTAATTCACTGTTTACAAAGTTTAATAACAAAAAAAATTGCAATATTTTACTTACACTCGTATTTGCTAGTTTTGTTATTTTGCTGGCAATTTTTCAAATTTTCTTAATTTTTTTTCAATATTTAGCCATTAAAGTATAATTCTATTTTTTAATTTGCATGGATGTGTTTGGTGTGTTAGCTCCTTAGAGATTTTACCCTACAGCTCTACAAATTTTTAATAGGCTGAAGGAAAAAGGAACTTTAGAGTCACTTGCTCAACTTAGTCACAAACTTTTATATTGACATTGTGTCTGAAGAACTGAACCTTTAGTTGGTTAATGGTTTTCCTTGATAGTTCTGTTCTCGCCAATAAGTAACTCGTTTTTATATTAGTGACTTACTTGCCATTTTTTGCCTAGATAAATAAAGCTCATTAGGTTGATAATATTACACAGGAATTGTGAAATTCACAAAGGTTTTAAATTTTTTATAACCCTTCCAACAAAATTAGCAAAGTTTGCTATACCCCCCATATGTCTCTTGGATGTCAGTTGAATTGTTATCTACATTTTTGTTTGCATGGTTAAGTTTTGAGTAACAATTTTGTTGATGTTATCACAACACCACTTTTTCTAGTTTTGCCTGTTTGTTACCAGCGTTACACAGTGTGTTTGAATATCAGTGCAAACAGAAATATGCTTTGTGAGATCTAAAATGCCTATGAATAGATAATTCTACAAATCACACCATCCACAAAAACAATCAGGAAGTGACCTTTCATGATAAATGAGTGCACTAAATTTATATCTGCATACTTATAAGACAGTAGAGTTTTCTATTTTCAGACAAACGCTTTTTTAGTGTGAAAATATTTGTTGTTTTGAGCTCAACTTAATCAGGAACACAATAGAAATTAGTTTGAAAAAAGCTTTTTGTTTTAATGCAAAGTAAGATAAAAACTTCTTTACATGTTTGTGTGCTAGTGGATTGGCCGATTCCAACATGATACATATTGATTGTATTTTGATATGTATGTAAATTATTGTATAGATAGTATGCTGTTCAGCTCCGTACAAGCGATATGAAAGATAATTTGATAATTTTGTTTCTGAATACAATGCACAATTTTTATTGTTTGCACTGTCAGGTACTGTTGGATTTTTGGGGTAATTATCTTTTTCAAGTTCAAGTCAATCATTTATGAAACCTGAAACGCATATTATCTATAATGTATAAATGCTTTATTGTGTCCTTGTTTGGTTTTTCAGAAAGCTTGTTCAATCTGCATGTTCTATACATTGTCAATTGTGAATGTATGATATTTTGGATCCCATTTTTTATTAATAGGATATAGTCTGCCATTTTATTGTTTTCGTACACGTTCACATTTTGCTTTTGAACTTTGTACCCTGAAGGAGGAACTTTCCCATGTCACAATCAACAAACTTTGGCCTTAATACACAAAGAGAATTGCACAACTTCCTGGAAGTGGAAGTCACTTATGGCGTATCGTTTGTTGTGGACTTTGGACTTAATTATCAATGACTTACACTTGTATCATTCATCATGTCATGATGATACTTGTAAGAACTTTGTCCTACTACATTCTGGGCTTATCATCTCTCTACTTGTTTATTACTTCCCCTTCTCTCTTTTTAAATTCTGTCCAGGGAGGACGGGCCTCGCATGTGACAGGTACTGGGTTTGAAACTGGTCAATCCTGCATATTGCTGCATCACTCCACTGACATAGTCTTTGGTCAGAACATTATTATGGGTCCCATCTTGTATATAACCTTATTGGTTACAAAGGGTGTTATAACAATCTAACTCTGATTGTAAGCTCTTGTCTTCATTTGGTCATGCTAAATCCTACAAGAAAGATAATTTCAGATGTCTGATTCTAGAATATTAGATCCATTTATTACAGTTGTTCGGCAAGAAAATTTTCAATAGAAGCATAGGATTGGAATGATAACATAAACAGTTAAAACTCATTTTTGATTGAAATGTTGACATTAAGCATTGTGAATTTTTGTGTGCAGTTTAAGATACGGTACGACTTTCTCCTCTAATTCTCAAATTTTCTTAGAATTTGTTGTTAACTGAATGAAAGTAAAAAAGAAATTTTGATTTTTTAGTATATTTGAAAGCATACATTCTTCAAAACACGTAAACTCTTTGCATTGTTTCAGAGTCATGAGACTTTCATGATACTTATTTTGGATTTCAGTCGTTTACATTCTTATCTCTGAGAACTACCTCTGAAGTTACTCTGTATAGATTTTGATTTGTGTGTGGTAAAAGGAAAAAAATAATATTATTTCTTATTTAGTGTATGTTCCTGACATCATGGTGCTGTCCTTATTACCAGATTAACAAACTCTTTAAATTGTTGATTTAATCAACAGACCAATAACCTTCCACCTGAGCTAGAAGATGATCTACCACTACCAGGACTTGACACATCATTGCTCAATGCACCAAATAAATGTGCTGAGCAGGCTGAGGAATTTGTCAAAAAAGTGAGTACAATTCATCATTTGTTTATATAGACTATATAGATTGTATGTTGATATGTATGTAAAATATTGTAAAGATAGTATGCGGTTCAGCTCCCCTTTATAAAAAGTACAAATGATATGAAAGATATTTTTTTTTGAAAAAATACAATGTGCAATGTTTATTGTTTTTTAAATATCTTTTTCAAGTTCAAGTCAATCAATTATGCCACTGAAAGAAGTCATAACATCAAATGCATACTATCTATAATATATAAACGCTCTATTGTTTTTCGCTAGGATTTAATTTTCGTGAATTTTGCGAGTGGACACCTGCTTTGCAAAAATTAGATATCGGGAAAACTCCAACAGTCACAGTGCGGTATCTTCGTCTTGGAATGTTTTATAAAAATGCAAGTTACTAGTATTATATTGATGATGATTTGAAGAACATACTTATCAGCACTTAAATTCCTCACGAAAATTATTTTTGGACATTTACGGGGAAAAAGTGCTTGTACA
Source organism: Clione limacina (assembly GCA_032362205.1). Taxonomy (NCBI): domain Eukaryota; kingdom Metazoa; phylum Mollusca; class Gastropoda; order Pteropoda; family Clionidae; genus Clione; species Clione limacina. The sequence goes on from JAUUEB010336444.1 coordinate 9,017, forward strand.
GTATATTTTTTTACTCTTTCCTTCACAGGTTTGATATTCTCAGGTATACATTTTTACTTTACCCCCACAGGTTTGATATATTAGGTAAACATTTTAAACTTTTACATCCCACAGGTTTGGGCTGGTGGTTGGAATATTGCTCAACACAACGCACTTCCTGATTGGCTCAAAGACAATGAATTTCTTCATAGAGGACATCGTGTCCCCACTAACTCTTTTGCTGCTTGCTTCAAGTCTATTTTCCGGATCCACACAGAAACAGGAAATATATGGACACATTTATTGGGTATTTACAAGCAATGAGAACATTCATTTTTAATCTTTATTATGCTATTTAGTTTGTTAAGATTAATTTAAACAAAATTCAACATACAAAGTTACATACTTTGACTTGGGAGTGTGGGGGGGGGGTATCAACTAGCTTGTGTATGTCAGTTCATAATGATAGCAAGATTTGTAAAAAGTATAAATTGACCATAGTGTTACATGTTCATAGCTGCCAAGTGTCCCGCATTTGAGGGTTGTGTCCCGCCCACAAAACTTCATGTCCTGCAACAAATTTTGTTGAAAAAAACCTGTAAAATTGGAAAATGCACACTAATGTGAACACAGTCTTTAAAAATAATGGGAAATATGCATTCTCAGATCATCTGAATGAACCTTGGTTGTGTCCAGAAATTGTCCCTGTCCCCATCTGGGATCGCGGTGTACAATTCTGCGAGTTTGAGAGGGCAAACGATTGATTTCCAATATATTTATGATACTATCGCTTAGACAATCATCCTCTCTTTCATTTGAGACAAACTTTATCTAAATAGGTTGATATTTGACCAAGATATGGCCATTTTAGTACACATATAGCTTTTTTCCTTTTTACGAAAAGTGACTCGCATTTTCTGCACATTGTCCTGCATTTTTATGAATCCTGTCCCTTATTTCTACTTTACCAACTTGGCAGCTCTTCATGTTGTTTTGTGCTTATAGCACACTCAATTTTTTGTCTTTATTGATAATCGCTATTTGAACTGGAATGCCAAAGTAAATTATAATGAAAAATGTGTGAAAATCACTTTTTTGAGCTCATTCTAACTCATCTTGATGATGAATTAACAATGGCTTCTGGAATTTTTTTAAAAGATGGGAGTACTTTTTCTACTACATACTCAATTCAACAATCTCACAAGCGATAGTCAGGTAGGTGCTATAGTATAGTGGTACCAAAGAATGTCTTGGCTTAACTTAGCCACTTGCTTTCATCAACCAAACACTCATTTGCAACGCAACAGTAAAAGAGGAGTAAAGATGACATTTTTCTTTCTCCCACCTTACACTGTTCAATAGCAGTGTTTATTATCAGAGCTTGCCTTTGTGACATTAAAGTCACAGGAGCAAATTGTCTCTGATTGCCTTTGCTTACATTTTGATAAAGAATTAAATTTCCCATTGTCTGTTACCATGCAAGAAATTCAAATGTTTTGAAATGTTTTGTTAACGCTTACTTTTTGTCTTTACTAATGCGCAATGTATTTCCATTTAAATAAGAAATTTAAATTGTTGAGATATATCATGATTTTCCATGTTTGTCACTTTTTTTACTATCACTTCGTGTTCTATGTGTTATGCATTTACTTTTACAAAGAACACATAATAGAATAAATAAAATAAAAACAAAGCGATAAAAACAGAAAGAAAAGACTTTTTTGACATGTTTATATGGAGCGTGATTGTTTTAAGAGAAACAACCCATTGATCAACATCAGGCTAACTGTGTAAAGATTTATGGCCCTTTTTTTAAGCTTAAATCAGCATTTTTCTTTTAAGCTTCAATGGCATTCTCCTTTTAAACAAAGTTTATGTCTAAACTGTTAAAAATCGGCAGTCCTGTCGATTTCTGTTTAACCGTTGTTTACTGTAGTTTTTGTCAAATCACATATTTACCCTTAATGATTGCTGTTTGTCCCTCAGGTATGATAGCTTTCCTAGGGATAGCTGTCTTTTTCCTGTCCAGACCGTCCATTGAGATCCAGTGGCAGGAGAAGGCCGTCTTCTCTGCGTTTTTTATGGGGGCCATATTGTGTCTAGGATTCTCATGGGTGTTCCACACAGTATTCTGTCACAGTGAAAATGTTGGCAGATTTTTCAACAAGTAAGTTTTATTATGTCTTTTCAATTCCAGTAATCTCTTTGGCCAGTACCCTTTTGTGTGATTCTATAATGTCAGACCTATTGATGATGCACATTTGATAATTTAGTATAGGTTGTTAGCAATTCTAGACACTGGTAGGAGAAGTGATAAGGCACAGGACTGGAGGTCCTTTGGTGTGCAAAGTCTATTGTTTCAGAGATCCTAATTCTCCATTGATCCACAGAAAACTGGAATTTAGATATTTTCCATTGGCCATTTTTATTATGGTGTATCTGAATACACTTGTTCTCATAAAATTAAGTTAATTGTAGAATGTTTCATTTTAGTATCACTGAATCTCTCCATGTTCATATAAATGTGTATTTCCCGATGATATTAAGGTTGAATTTTCCATTCTTGTAAGTAATTCTATGTATTGACAAATAGCAGATAGGAACTAGTTACATTACATTATATCGTTCTGATAGGGACATTTTTTTTAAAAATCTTAACCTTAGATTTGTGCTGAGCATAGTGTTTGATGTAGTAATGTAGTGTACTATGAATAGGAAAGAATGTTTAGAAAGAAAATTTTCTCCCTAAAATTTGTCATGATTAATTTGTCCATTGAAGGGTGATTAAAGAATGGTTTTCTCTTTGGCATTGTTTTTTCCTCTTGGGTAATATTATCTTAAGTCAGATACCTCTCACATACGTTAGGCCAAAAAAAGGTCTGTTTCCACCAACATGGTTCAACAAAATAGGGTAGGTAGGTAGGGTTGGATTTTTTTTTTGAAATTTTTTTACTAGCGAAGAACAAGTCTTGAATACATCAACTAAATGCCAAAACTGTGATGAATGCTGGATTCAAGGAGACCAGACAGACTGTACTTCCACTTTACAGTGATGATCAGTTCAGAATAAGATCTAATAAAAAATCTAAAAAAAATATTTTTTCCAAAAAAACTTTAAAAAAAAAATTCAAAGTCGAAAAAATCTGGTAGGGTCGGGAGGGTAGCGGTCGGGTTAGTAGAAACATACCTTTTTTTTGGCCTTAGCACTCTTCTTTATTCACAAGCAACCAACTTCTACATTATAACTTTATTATCTCTTTTTCCTAGGTTGGACTACTGTGGTATAGCTCTACTTACCATTGGATCCTTTGTGCCCTGGCTGTACTATAGTTTTTACTGCAAACTGGAGCCTAAAGTCACATACTTGTCACTTATTTTCTTTCTAGGCACGATCTGCATAGTGGTGTCCATGTGGGATAAATTTGCTGAGCCTCAATTCCGTCCTGTAAGAGCAGGTAAGGCAGAGTCTGTAATGGCTGCATGGAATGAGTTAGTACCCGGTTTTGCCTGGAAAGGATACACAAAGAAAGAAAAAAAAGAACACACTGACTTTTTTACCACCATGTAGACCTCTCTCTCACTGCGCAAATATGCCCCCAACCCACTTTAAAAATCACAGTTTTTGACCAGCCTGTATATCAAACCTTTGGATTTTGTTTACATTTAAGATGGAAATAGACCTCTGCATTCACTTTGAACATGCAACTTAAACATTTTCGGAAGATGGTTCATGTTTTTTCATGATGAATGGCAGGTTTTTAACAGATATAACCAAGTAAACTAAAAGGCTAATAACTTTTCTTACAGTCAACCGATTTTCACCAAAAGCTTAACTGCACATCTGTCAATATTCACCAACATTTTCCTTTTGTTTCAAGTCAATTGAGTTAAAACTGTGGCTGAAATCTCATTACATACAAATACTCAAATTTCCGTAATGGTGCATATTTAACAGAGGAAATATAGTAAAACCTAGAAAAACTAAAAAAGCCAATAATTTTTCTTACAGTCAACCGATTTTCACCAAAAGCTTAACCACACATCTGGTGATATCTACCAACATTTTGCTAAAGTTTCAGCTCGATTGAGTCAAAACTGTAGCTGAAATACCATTGCATACAAAAATATACATAAATAAAGATACTTTTAATTTTATTATGTATATTATGTTATGTGCTGCGTCGTGGTAGGCTGCCTGGCTCGGGAGCGATAGGTCTGGCGTTTTTTCTTTGGGAAAGAAAATTTACAATCATTTCCTCACCTAACCAAGGTGTAAAAGGGTACCCGACATACAACAGTGAAAGGTTATCAGAGTGCTAGTGTTTAAACGACTAAAAAGCTCCCACACAGAATGCTTAAATGCTGAGAGATGGCTGTTATCGTCGTCGAATGTCTCAGATTGCCATGGTCAGTCGGGGTAATAATGTACGATTGTAAAGTGCTTAGAGCCCAGGTTGTGGAGATTAAGCGCTATATAAATGATCTCCATTATTATTATTATTATTAAATAAAGCTGCTGATATATTTCTACAATTTATTGAGCGACTGAAAAAAACTTTTGCTTCATTGGCATTTTTAGAAAAAAAAATTATAATTTTGGTCAGTGTATTTTACTTATTCTCGTTGAGTTGTTCCTTTGAAGAAATTATCTGTTTGCTCAATAGAATTATGTATTTCTTGACAGGTACGTTTGTTGCTTTAGGCTTGAGCGGAGTTATCCCAGCTGCGCATTATGTGATCACTGATGGGTTCTGGAATGCCATCAACTATGCTGCCTTGGGCTGGCTGCTACTGATGGCTTTTTTGTATATATTTGGTGCATTTATCTATGCTGTACGCATTCCAGAAAGAATCTTTCCTGGCAAGTTTGATATATGGGTAAGTTACTTCACATAAAACATTGTAATACAATAGTCTCTGCGTATTATTCTGTCTTTTATTATTATTATCAACTTCCGGTTAATATCTCCGTTTTTTTAGATATGCTTTTTTTCTTACATAAAAATGACCTTTATTAGGCCAGTCTGGTAGCAGTAAATCGGTTATTATTCCAGGTTATTCGTCTTTAGCACCACACAAGGTTTTTCCTATTGATAACCACCTTGGTTCAGGGATTAGCATTTGAAGGAAAAACATCAAACTCACTGGCATCTAAAGTCAAGTCGTTCACCAAGTTGAAGTCATTCAGTCAGACAGTCAATTCACACAATCACTTCGCCCGCCAGCAGTCACTCATCGCGTGCGACACCTCATGACCCATGTATGTCACGAAGTGTTAACAACGAGCGACTCAGCTGCCATCTCCGTCGCGAGTCGATCGTTACCGCCCATCGCCAATGAGTGTTTAGATTGGCGCTGCCGTCTGCCGGTCTCTGGTATAACCTGCGAGCGACTGATGCAGTCGTGAGGATGTGAGCTAGACTAGATGTTTTAACCACTTTCAGCACACACTGCCACTAAAGATTATATAAGTAGCGTTTGATAAATCCTTATAAGAGAGCATCTCACATTGGCAAATTATTAATTTTACGAGAATGAAATAATCGACACACTCGCGCTGTTTTGTGTGAGCAATTTGTCCCCTTTACTTCTCAGCGTTTAATAAGATTAGACCTATATTTCTTTCAAATTGATTGATTGATAATTGGATGATATATATTGATAGAGCATACATGTACATTTATTACGATTAATTACTTCATTAAAGTAAATATTCTTTAGTAACTACAAATAAGAAGTCGCGGCACCGTTAATGTCACGACTCGGCGGCTGTCATTTGGATCGAGCGCAAACATCAATCAGCCAGTTACCATTCCGTCATTAAAGCAACGATTTAACTATTTGACCAATGGTCGACCAATCACGACTTTAAACTGAAAGATCGACTATTCGATGACTCTTTTTTTCTTCGATTTTGCACAGCACTAATTCTGACCCCTAGAGATCCTTTGTCAGTGACTGGGATTGACAGGCGTAAACCTTTGATTGATCTAGTGATCTATTGTCATTGATTTGAATTGACAGTTTTAATATCTTCTGTGATGTTAAATGGAATAATTTGTTTGTACATATTTCCTACATATTTTGCCCTCTCATTATTATCCCATCCAGTTTTATCCCGGTACTTGCCACTAACAGAGCAGGGGGATAATAACTACAGTATATGAGTTGTTTGGGATATAGAATTTTGGGTCAGGATTGAGGTCATGGATAAAGCAGAAAAGTAAATATTTTAGATCAAAAAGCACATTTATGCACTAAACGCATCTTTATATTCAGACTTCATCATTGTTGTCTCAATAAGTCACTATATTTTTTCTTTCAACCTTGCATCCTCAGTTCCAAAGTCATCAAATATTCCATGTTTTTGTGCTGGCTGCAGCGTTTGTGCATTACCATGGCATCTCTGAGATTGCTAACTACCGTCTAACCTTGGGTGACTGTATTGCTAGAGAGGTTCAGTGAAAGGTCTTCACTTACCTGCACAGTTTTATTTCAAAGATCGACATTTTATGAGATATTGTATATTGTATACCATTGTCCTTCACTGTGTTAATGACCCCCCGTTTCTTAAGTAAGGGGTCATGTGATGAAAATTAAGAACTTCACTCAAGGACAACCTGGTCTGAATAGGGTGTTGCTATTCTCAGTTTGCGACCACATCTGGGGCAGGGTCGCAACATCTATATGATAAGGATGAGATTCATGAGTTGAATCTTGGTGTATTTACTCTGTTTACATTTCCTATATACTGGTTATTCCCCTTAGATAAATCTTTACACCTGTTAAAATTCAATTGTTAATCTGAAATGTCATTGTAGTTCTGTTTGTAAGAAAACTAAAGCCATGACATTGTTGTTAAATCTTTTTGCTGACGGAGGTTGAATTCTTATAAAAACATACTGCAAAAAAATACTGCTTGAGTCTGTGATTTCATTAATATTTTTTCTTTAATTTGGTTTGGATTTTCATTTAATTTACTTTTTGAAATATTTCAGTTAAACCCTTGCATTGATAGGTTCAGATTAATTTATTTTTGAAAGTTTTATACAAGAAAAGAAATAAAGCAAACAACTTTAAATTCATCTTTGTAATTATAGTAAATCTGTAGTGTGGGACCCTGGTCTTTTGAATATTAGTTGGTATTAATATTGTCAGAGTATTTATTACTTCAGGTTTAACATAGACCAATTGTACTTTTTACCTTTTTTGTACTGAGAAGTATAATAATAAGATACCTGTTAGGCCCTTCACCATGATATTTTTACAGTTTTATTTGCTGATTATATATAGTTGGTAGTGAGTTGACAGCAAATGGATTGTATGTACAGTTTGTTACATCTTTCGTCTTATTTGTAGAAATGTTGAACCTTTGTCTGAACTAGATCATCAAGCTCAGAGATCTATATATGATCTCAGTTTTCTCAGTGTCATATTCAAATCATTCATTATTGTCAATGTTTTATTTTTGAACATCATATAATTTTTGTTTCTATATTTGGTTGGTTGTGGTGAGGGAGGGTGGGATTGTTTGTTGTTTGCTGACTTCACTTTAAATCAAAAGTTTGCTTTTTTGTCTATCTGTTGAAATTTATTATTTTGCTTTGAAATGCAGATCTGTTTTATAACGCTTTTCAAATTTATATCTTTTTTTGCAGTGAACATTTTTTTTGCGGTCAAGTTATCAGATGTATATTTGCATAATCTGTGACTGAATGCTGTACCCTTTATCTAATTTATGTTTATGGCAAAAATGTACATATATATTTATATTTTATGTGACACTATGATTATCTTTCAAATGTTACTCTAGATCAATTTTTACCAAATTTAATGTCAGAAACATTTTACAGCACTTCCCTTTGAAACTTACATTTGACTTAACTTATCACTTTTATTACATTTCTAAAACATTGTTATAATAGTACATTTTGAAATATCTTAATACAAGTTTGTGTATGATTGCATGCAGACATATTTCTGTTGTTCTGTTCTGTTCTGTTCTAATTTAAAAACAATTAACTTCTGATTGATATTTGGTTGATGAACCTTTTACCCATGTTGGTTATCCTGGTCATCATTTTAGTTTGTAATATTAAGACATTTGTCATCATCTATCCGACTTTGACCAAGTGTAAAACTTTGTTATATCTTTCCTTTCTGTCAAAGATAGAATTAATCATCATTAGATTTTCTGATTGCTTCATCACAATTCCCTTAGTTTTGATCTGAAGAATATTTATTTATGTAAGTCGTTGTTTTATTTTAATTCTCTTTTATATTTTTTTTCTACTTTATTTTGATGGAAAAGTCAAGTCAAACTCTTGGTGAGGGGTACTGCCAATATATGTTTCAAGGGATTCTTCAGAAGCTGCTTAATATTTTTTCAAGAGTTGTGACTTTAAAAAAAATCATATATTTTTATCTTTCAAATTATGAAGTAAAGCTATGGCAGCTGACTTAATACTCAAGGTTTAAGAACAAACTGATAGATAAATGGTTAATAGTTTAGGCAGCAGAAGTCAAATCATATTGACGAGAAGGGAAGAAATGTCCATACATACTGAGCCAAATAATTATCGCAACGGCAATGTTAATTGCACAAATATTTCTCAACTTGCATTTTTCAAATGTCACACTTTATTATGTGCTGATATTTATAGATTCTTGCACAAATTCATCAAAAGTTGTGGAAATTGTGTGGAGGAACATAAACAAATTGAAATGTTCAAATTGTGATCTTTTTTATGTGTAACGATGAAAACAAAACTAAGTCCAAAACAGGGATCATTGATTGAAATATGTTTAAAATCAAAGCAAACATGAATGCAATTTTTATATACTGTGTTTTGTTGGGTTGTATTAAGTTTTTCTACAATGTCTGTGCAAATATCTTGAAACATGGGAACATTATATTGCCTGAGGATTTCAAAGTTGTGAATTGGATTCAGTGTGCAAACAAGAAAGGTTTCTTGTGGGTTGCAATACATATTTGCCTTAGTATGATAGGATGTCTTTTGGAAAGATAAACATTTCTGACGTGTTGACATTAAATTGTTATGATTAATAGTTATTCTAATATTTATAAGGCAGTGTTTTTTTCTTTGTAACTTTCCTGTTTGTATTATTTTCATCATCAACAAGAATTCCATTTTAATTGTTGTTGAATTTTTTTTCTGTGATGTTGAGTTTGATTGTAATTGAGATAGAGATGTTGTCATTTTACTAAGATATTGCCATGTCACAAATTCTTCTTCTAATGTAAATACATAATTTACTTTTTGTCTTTTTTACTCTTGTATTCATATTTTCATCAGATATCTTCTTTTTCACACTTTCGTCTGTCATTGATTTAGATAATGTGATCATCAGCATCTTACTATACACCAATAATTTACTGCTTGAATAAGAACAGTACCTTATAACCTCAGATAACAAAGTGCATGACTTAAAGGAGAAAAGCAGATAAAAAAGCATGAGATAGTGATAGCAATAATTCAAGATAAAGGGCAATAATTATTATAACATGAACATAAGACTTTGTAGACAGGGACTTAATCATGCAAATATAATGTGCATGTAAAGAAATGATTGTACCCCTTTAATCAGCTTTAGATTTTGCCTGTCAAGGCTCAGCGGATCTGACAAAGGGTTTTAATGCTTGAAATATTTCTCACAGTTAAAGTATAACACATCAGCGGTGAACAGGTTAAACCTTTTTGCTCATTGTTACATTGATAAGAAAAAGGGCATTATTATCTGGCACATTCCAAAACTCTAAAAATGATGACCATGTTATTTATCTTATGGCTAAACAGAACATAACTTTCATTTTTTAAAGTATGAATTGAATCATTATGAAGTATTTATTAGCATCAATAGTCTCTATGCATACCATTTATTCAGAAGTTTTGAGGCTTAAAGATAAGATTCTAGCTTTTCCCTATGCATCTCTTATAAGTTAGACCGAAGATAGTCAGGAGCATTTTCAAATTTGATTTTGTTAAAGATGAAAGCATGTGTAAAACATTCAAAGGAAGCCAGAGCCAAAAATATTAATCTGGACCACATGGGATGGTGGTTTGTGCCCCAAATATAGTCACGTCAATTAATTATTTGAAAAGACTACTTGCTGTTGTCACAAAGTTCAAGTTTGATGAGAAAGGCTGTTTGATTTTTATTATTGTCATTGCTCTTATTTTCACACTTTGTTTCAATAGATTCATGGTTCATTTGTTTTCAAAGTTTTCAAGACAAATAGGAAATTGGCTCTTAAATATAAGATTGATGCTTTAAGGTGTGTCGAATTTGTAAATGGACTGACTTCATAATCTTCTTGAAAGTAAGATTTAGGAAAAATTATATTAAAAAACTTATATATGTATATTGTTGCTGAGTATGTATGACTGTGATAAAATGATGAGGACCTTGTTCTCCTTAATCATTATCAACTCCGGTGTTTCTATATCTTTTTACTGTTTTTAATGACTTGGTGACAATCACATTTAAAAAGTCACTATTGAACCAAAAAGTCACATTCAGTAGACGTAAAAGTATCAGACCCCATAAAGATTTAACAGCAACTTGACACATAAGACACTGCTTTTTTGTCAAAGTATTTAGAATTAAGACATACTATATTAAATGAACAATTGTTTTGTTATTGTTTACATATTGCTGTCAATGTTGACTAACTGGCCAACTGGTACAAGATTTAATGAACATTAGAAAATGTATTTTTAGCAATCTATGCAAAATCTGCATAATTTAGATACATTGTTCTTAGTAATGTCATTTGACTTGCTAAAATGTGTTTACGAAAAATGTATTTTACATTTCATTTTTTCTTAACAATAAACAAGTTAATAGATTATACCTTAGATCATCTACCACAAAGTAAGAATTAAGCATGATTGTTTGAAGTTTTTTAAATAAGTTGAGATAGATGTATTGAAACATGGTTGTATGATAATGTCCTCATATGGGCTATGATATGATATGAATGCCATTATTTATCCGTTAATTAAACCATGTTATTGATTGATAATATATTTTATTGTTATAAACCAGCAGGACTCTCACACTTGATGCATAGACTCTTCATCATTATGTATGTGCCTTTTCCGTTTGCAATCCAAAACTAATTGTATGGTAGTCAGTTTTTTCCGTTGCTCCTTCATCCTGAATTAACAAATTATTTACTTACAACTGATAGATCAAGTGACTCCAGCTAATACTGTATGTGTATGGTTATTGTTAGAACTGAACGCTTTTTCACATATTGATAATTTTGAAGGTTTGATATCAGATATTATTGCTGCTCCAGCTTTCTAGCTTTGATTGCAATTCTTTTAATCAGGCCAAAGTATTATACTTTTAACTGATGTTAATTTTAATTATTATTTGATACATCAACAAAATTTTTCTTTTTTGCTGAAGTGAGAAACACTGCTCAAGTTTAAAAGAGAATAATTAGCAGTCGGATTGCAATCTATTTTTTTTCTATATCTTCACACTTTTCTTATCTTCTAGTTAGTTTGCTGTGCTGTTTTAATGCAATTACTGTTCATTGTTATCTTGGCTAAGGCACATTCACATTAACAGTCTGCTCATCTGCGAGATTCTTCATATTCCTAACCACATTGTTTGTTAGAACTGGTATAATGTTATTATTTGGTCACAAATCAAAGCCTGAATGTGTCTACTACAGTAGACCCTGCATATTGTCACACCTTGGATTAATATCACAGCCAACATAATTTTTTTCTCTCTTTATATATTAAGTTGTGCATATAATATCACTGTCAGCTCGTATCCAATGGATATGACAATAAGCAAGGTTTACTGTAAAGAGCGTCCATAAAATTGCAATACATTATGTAAACAAAGCTGTATTGGTAAAACTCACAACTCAACACACATGCATTGCCAGCTGTGAGCATCACTACAGATTGTTTACATGGTGTAGTTAAATTTTACAGATACTATGTAGTAGTTCAGTTTTATTTCAGTTTTTGGTGATCTTTCTAAACCATATTTGTCATAGATGACAAACCCTGTTGATGTCTTTGTAATCCTTATATGTTTTCCAAGATGATATTACACTTGTGTTTTTGTCAGATTGCAATAAAAACAA
>JAUUEB010336556.1:0-12590 GCA_032362205.1 Clione limacina
TGGTACAATAAGGAAATGTTTTATTATTTTATTCGGTCTCGGGTTTGTACTCTATCTGAGTACTCATGTTTCTAGTTGTATAATACATGAACTGCTTTAGACCAACCAATGAGCATGGAATTATCAACACAGTTCGTATCATGAATAACTTAAACAAATGGGTTAGGATCAGGACTTGGGCATTTGCTTCAAATTATTAATCATTCGTTGGTCTCTTCTGTAATTTATTTTCCAAGCTGGTTAGAATTGCACATTCGGAATTTAGGCAGATCATTAAAAACAACTCACTCTGTAAGTTTGTTTACTTTGTATTCGAAGTATTGGTTCGCATCTCAGTTTTTATTGCTCAATTTATATGATTTTTATTTAAGAACAATCGATTTCCATGCCCTTCGGACACATGCCTATTTGAAATAAGCGCAGGTTTTTTCTTAGTTTTCCGATGTTCAAGTATGAAAGGCTTTTATTGTTTAAAAACAATATAGTATACGCTTAGAATCCAAATGAAAAACGCAATTTATTCCCGCAAAAGTCACTAAAATGGTTTCGTCTGATTTAGTTGTGTTCAGTTAGTTTGAAAAAAGATACGACCGTTTTGAAAATTGATCTGAGATGATTTCTTGATGATCTCTCGGTCAAGCTTGACCTCATGACTCGAAAACTACTGTAACATATCGTAAGGGAAATATCTCGGTAACACCTTTTATTTGCGACCAGCCTCGATCCACTCTGAGCACTTTGATATTTTGACCATTGGTCAGCCATATGGGTCAACCTCCCAAGATTTTTTGGTGACCCCCCCCCTCATGAATTTATTTGGTCAGTTACGGGCATTGAACTTGTCGTCCCGACCGAGGAATACGGTTCATATGTCACAATTTGATGATTCGACAATCTCACCTTTCCAACAAAATCCCTGGGAACGGAACATGGCGAAAAGAAATTAGTCTTTATCATTTGTCCAAATTTCAGCCAAATCAAGCCACGGACTTTGAGATATGAATTGCTCTAACTCATAAATGACTGTGTGAATGTAGAAGGAAGAACATATGACATGTTTAACACATACAACAATTTAATAATATATTGTTGTTGGCACTTATGAATAACAATTTGATATTTGATCGATGACATATAGAAAAATAGACTGGTGACGGTCTGTTAGCCACGCTATCCACATGTGAAGTCCCCGAGAGTGGTTTCGGTAAGAAAAAAAAAAAAAAAATGTATCCTCATTTCCTAGATGATATCACACATATTTATTACAGCTAAAATTGACATTGTATTCAACATTATTGGTTACCTACATTTATTATACAACTGTACTGAACAAATTCTAATTTATATACCACGGATTTCCCTTTTGTTGTTTTATTATAGGTTTTATCATTTAAATATATGATAATTATTGTTCTAATTTTACTGACTAGTTAAAAATTTACAAATTCAATATTTTTATTTTACTTTGTTATAAAAATAATCAAATTCTATTATTCTATTGGGTTTTTTAAATTTCAATTATTAACACCAAAGACACATTTTAAATGTGTGCATATTGTCTAAAGTTATTTCCCTTTGACTATGACTCGTATAACCGTTAAAAAGGATACTAAGCTTTTTAGGGAAATGATTCTATTTTTCAAGTAATGACCACCATTTAGTAGAACAATAGTTTGTCATTTTTTAAGCATTTCTATTTGTAAATCAGCCACAGTTTCTCCTTGGTAAAAGATGTTCTTACTTGACAAGGTTAGAAAATAGTAACCAACAATTGGCAGGAACAGGGCCGTATAAATGATTATTCGCGGGGGCCCGATGATTTTTTAAAGGAAAAAAGGGCACCGTAAAGGTCTAGTTCTACTATTGATTTTAATGAAATCGGAGCGAAACAAAACAAAAACATACAGATATTTGTATTAAAAAATAACAGGTATGATTTTTTTGATGGTCGTTAAATTGATAATTATTGTAATCTAAGTAAAAATGAAACAACATGAGCCTAAATGTTCTGTTTTAAAATGATTGGAATTAAATATTTTTTAAAGTTAAAAAGTATGGACATTGACATTGAACGCTATTGAACGCAACCGTATTTTTGTTAAACGGCTGCCAAAAAAATGTGTCCCTCTGACCTAACCTCAAACTCAGCTATATTTTAGAGCAAAAGTGTAAGTTTGAAAAAAAGAAACATCAAAGGAATAAAATTATAACTCTACTGGCTATAACTACTTAAAGTCTCGTTATTTTAGCAAGAATATATAGCAATTAATTCTTGGTTTTCAATGGTGGTCTTGTACCTAAAAGATATGCTTAACATTTTTGAATATTAAAAACTGCGTGCCATAAAACTAGGTCAATCTTGATTATTTTACTCTAAAAGCACATAAGAAAGCATTTTAAAGTAACATCAATACATTATTTATACAAAAATTTGATGGAAATAATAATTGTGAAAAATCAATTGTTAAGATAAGATCAAAGTCAAGATATTTTTTAAAGATTTGACCTTGATCTCATTGTTTTGCCTTGAAAATTACCTTGAATGGAAAAGCTGTTGTACAAATTAAAATCTACATGGCAAAATCATTAGCAATAATCTTTTGATGGAATCTGTTTTCAATGAGGATATGAAAATATATTAAGCAAGTTTTTTGGAATTCTTAGTTCCAGGCAAGAAAAATGCTTAATTTTAAATTTCCCGAATGCATAATGTTTTTCTTTTATATTTTTGCCAAAATCCAAATGCTGTGCTTTTTATTTGAATCACTGCGGTTTTTAGGCAAACGCGATTTTGAATATTTTTTTCTAGCTAGGTATGTTCATCGTACAAACAAGTAAGTTTTACATCATTTTCAATTCATTTTCAGTTTCATTTGCTCATATTTACAGTATATTTCAAACGTTTCTAAGAGGTTGATGATGATCTTCCAGAAGCGTTAATTTGAAAATATTTTTTTTTCAAAAATCCGAAATAACTCTCGAGATGTTTAAACTTCGAATATTTTCGTTGTCTTATTAAATACATATTTCATCAAAAGACCAATTCAGCAAATTGTATTGCAAACTTTACATTGAGGGTCATATTCGAGATCAAAACAATGAACTCAAGGTCAAAATATTAAAAAAAACACACTTTAAACATAGAAGTTACACTGACCTTTAAATCTGATGACATGCATCGTTTTATTTAAATAATGTTCAATGTTTGTCTACTGTTGGTAATAAATCTGACTTTCTTGTGTCATTATATAAATGTGACATACTTTCTTATATGCGTTAACAGTCAAATATGCAAATGTTGAACTATTTTTATGCCAAGCATATTTTTAAACGTCAATATAGTGGCATTCGTTTTGACTGGTGGACGGACCGTACATAGGGAATGATTGAGTTAAGTGGTTAATTTTATCCTAGCTGACGTCCTTTGTCCTTTACGGCTTTTCATTTCCGTCTGTCTAGTCCGTTCTGTTTCGTTTATGATATTTTTATCTTTGGGCGGTAGGTGGGCGGTAGGCTGGTGACGTAATCAACGCACATCTATAACTTGCAGGATAATCTTGTATTTCATTTCAACGTCAAATATTCAATTTGGCCGATATTCCTAAAAAGCTACTTTTAATGTCGTAACAAAGACCTCCCTTTCTTAATAATTCTTTGAGCTCTCCGTACAGCACTTGTCTTGGGATAATATTTCTTTTATTCTTCTCACGTGTCTGAGCCGCTTCGGTCTACGCGCCCTTAAGATGGAAGATAATGAAAGTCATCTGTTTTGCTGAGATATCTGTATTTGGAATTCTTCCCAGTGATACGTGTTATCTTCCTCTGGCAGCGCAAGTGAAAGATGTTTCCCAATAACGCAAAGACATTTTATTGCCAAAGAACAGTCTCCATTCAAGGAAATTGGAAATATATGAAAACACGCTTCGAAGGATTACATTCAATGTAAAGTTTGTGAACGAATAGTAATGTCCCCAGACATGATTACCGTGCATCCTTCCTAACAATAATATAAGTAGTTATTCGTTGTTCCCTATGACTCGTGACAAAATCTGTGTTGATCTCAACATATTGTGGTTCTAACTAGATCAAGTGGGATTATTAAACCCGGGGTCATTAGGTCATGAGGGCATTTTAAGACGTTTTCCGATATGGCTTTGAGGTATCTGTACACCCAAATTTTCAAACTATCGAACTGGTTCCAAAATATTGAAATAAAAGGCTGATTTCAAGAAAGATGGGTCACAAGATGTCAAATGAGGTCAAGGGGGTAATGTTTACCCGTTCATCCATCTTGAGTAACACTTCTCTAAATAACCCAACAGTCGACATTGTTTGCCAAACGAATTAAATCTGGGTTCCCCGAAGTGTTAAACCCGGCGGCAATGGAATTCTTGCACATAATAAAGTTCAGTCAACATGTTTCAAATGATATGAAATTCATTGACTAATAAAAACTAGTAATTATTTTAAGCCGGCCTTCAGGTAGTACACATAAAATGGGAAGTTTATTTGATGGAATAAAAAAGTCATTTCCAAAAATAAGATTAGTGAGGGAATAATATTTTATAAATGTGCTAGAAACAATACATTTAGATTCCACTGAAAAGCATGTGTAAATAAAGTTAACAATGTTTCGTTACTCCTTACCTTAGGGTACTATATATTTTAACATGATTATCAAGATTCTTCCATAAATATTGGAAAAAATTGACGGGATAATGTTGTTATCGGGTTATACTCCCTACGGGTATTCTTAGTTTCTACTTTTCAAAAGTATCGAGAAAGTAATATTTATAACGAGAATATTGGGTCGCTGACGCTCAATTTACCTTGTTTTCATGTTATCTCTCATTATCACATATTAAAAAGCAAACGAGGAAGAACGCGCAATTCAGTCAACAAAAATAATTGATTGATTTCCTTTTTGAAAAAGAGTTTATCCCGGCGTTGGTCAGGATAACACATCTAAGTACCATTTTCGACCAAAGGTTTTTAACTTATTAATGTTATTAAAGAAAGACCCCCCCCAAAAAAAACCCACCAAAAATTATTTCTTTGCGGTAAACAAAATTTAATATTGTCATTGTCTCCAAAAACAGTTTTTAATTGCTCTTTAGAATAATTTAATCGCTTGGTGTCATTGAAAAAGGGAAGTTATACCAAAAAGATGGAAGAACACACAAATTGACCTGGTCTCCGTAAATAAAGTTTGTAAACACCCTCTGGGTTCTTATAACATGTCACTAAGTGATCGTATTTAGGCTTCTTCTTCTGCGCTTGGATGCGAATCAAATGTAAGTGCAGCAGTGAGAGCTTACGTTCAGTTGGACATAAGTGGTTTAGCATCGAAGTTTAAATTCGGAGTTATGTTTTCAATACTTTAAATTCCTAAAAATATTATATTAGAATAAGCATATCAATAACCATGTATGAAAATTGCAGATCACCCGAATTCGCCCATAGTTAGCTATTTAGAGACCTAATAAAATAAGCATGTGATTAGTTGAACGCAGGCTTATTGCTAGGGTGTTTTCCTCAAAAATAAATTAACGGAAGAAGGAGAACAAGATCGGAACGAATGTGTAAAACTACGCTAATTTAGAAGACTAAAACGGACAAAGCAATTTCCGATTAAGTTCCGTATTATCATAATCAAGATTAATCACAATTTTTTACACAAATAATAATAATAAATGTGATCTTCATAGGTCTTTTCTAATATAGATAGTTAATGGTAAGATGTCTCAAAGATGTTTAAAAACAAAACATTTCAGTTACAATATCCTTTAAAGATCTTTATCTTTTTACATTTTATAATATATAATCAAATGCGTTATCTAAAATTATAGCATTACACTGAAGATTGTTTTAATGTTTTATTTTCATTTCTGTTTCGTTAGAGAAAACTTGAGCATAGCTTCTTAATGTGATATCCAAGTCAAGAACTAGGTCATGTAAACATCATATGTAAATATTTCCGATACGTTCATCTTTCGAGCTGACTAATACAACGTCAGATTTGAGCACTAAATTCAATTTCGTTGATTCAGTCTTTGGAGATCTATTAGACGTCTACTAACGTCCCTCAAGCAATAGCTTCAAATTTCAGCAATTGTTTGGAAAACACTTAAGCTAGATAGAAGCAATGATCTAAAAAGCTCAACTCTCTAGCACTGAGATGGAATGAATACACATTTCTTATGCAGACTCATGTATCATTCAAATATCACTTAATCTTGTTCTCTAGTGTTTAGTATTGTTTTACTTAATTTACGAACTTCTATACGGTAAATGTTACAAATATTACAGTTTGTTCTCATTTATCACCTTATATCTCGCCTTTTTGCACTGACATATAATTTTATTTAAAAAGTGGATTTACAGTTTTTTTTATGTAAATGACATCATTGAAATGGTTATAGGAAAAGAAAACACTGCAACAATTGGCAAAAACTCCACAGAAGCATGTATAGCTATGATTCATTTAGAGCGAATGTATGAGATTATAATTTGTCATTTACATTGATTGGGAACAGATATTATGACACTAACGTTGCTAAGGAAGGTTAGGCTCCCTGGTCACCCCCTGGTCACCCCCTTGTCACCCTTTCAAGCTCATAGGAAATTGTCAAAGTCTTTTCCTCTGATGATACATAGCGGCACTAGACAACTTTGATAGGGTACCTCAATCAATCATCGTGTTTCTGATTGTTCTAGAATGCCCAATTGGCCGATGGTGAGTTGCTTTGATGACGTGATAGATTGGATCACACAAACACTTTGCTGTAAAACTATCTATGACGAAGGGTAGGCGAGGATGATTATTATAGGCCATAGGGTGAGTTACTCATAAACTGAAACTAAGGCGTTGTAGTGCCAGGTTAGGGAGAATGAGTTTTGTAATTTGTAGCAATATCACAATCTGTCTAGCGGTTATGTTAATTCCAGTTACAGTGACACAGCATGAAGAGGTTTCACGAGAAAAAAAATATTCTCGATGAGTCGAAAAGGACACATGACGTCACTGGAAAGAGATGAACCATGCCAAGGCGCGTAGTCAGGATTTTGAAATTGGGAGTACAATACTTCTAAAAACATCATCTTTGGAAGTGGTGTGTGCATATTTATTTCCAAATCTTGACTAGATCGAGTTTTCTTATACCCTCACTGGTTTCCTTCTTTATGTTGAAATTGATTTTCGAAAATTGTAACATTTCCAGACAAGAACTTCAAATGTAAACTAATGTAAATGTCTCTCAACCTGAACCTTGATCATAAGAAAGATTGTCTACGAATCAATATTTGGATATGACAAGGTACGTTTTTATCATGCAAAGTGTGATGACAAAACTGAGAAGTATTTAAAAAAACAACATGAGTTATAAAATACTACACGGCCTCATACCACTGAATAAACGGACTACTACTATCAGGCGCGTAGCCATGAATTTAAAATTGGGGGGTGGGACCTCTGATATTGTCAAAACAATGGCCGATTAATGAGATTACTTTAAAATGATGCAAATTTAGAGCAATTAAGAGCATACTATCAAAGAAATGGCCGCAATGCGGGCAACATTTTTGAGATTACTTAAAAAATGTGCAAATTGAGAGTATTTTTGATCTCAAATGGGGGAGACTTTACCCCATGCCCCTTGGCTACGCGCCTGATTACAATAGCCAAAAATAGATGTACATACTCAAGATGGCATACAACTTTTGAATGTCAAAACCTAAGAAGTACAAGCATTCAAACTCTTTAGTTAGTTGGTTAAATGGTTAGTTTGTTAATTGGTTAGTTTCTTGTTAGGGTTTTTACGCCATTTGCAACTCATTAACGTTCCGACGTAGCGGCCTTGGTCAAGAAACAAGGCAAAAGTGAATGCCTGGAAAAACGTGCGACACCCACCGGATTCCAAACTGCGCAATCTCACATACGATTTGGATAAGTTGCCCACTATGTCTCCGTTCACATGCTTAATAGCAATAACAGTGAAATGATTAAGCGGTGTTTGTTAAATATGTTTTTTATTATTAACAAAAGACGTGTTGTGATCGTTCTTGTATTGCGGAATATGTCTATCTTAGAATCTTCGTTAGATTACTGATACAAGAATGAGAATAACAAACGTCTTTCCGATAATATTTGACTAAGTAATTTGTGCCGGCCTTTATCAGATTGAGACGTATCTATTTCGTTAGTTCTTTCTTTTTCAATTGAATACCATGGAACCTATTCACTCACACGAACAAAAGTTCACCATGATCTTTAAAGAGCCGAACGGCAATGTTCTGTCTGGTTAAGCAGAGAGAGATTTATCAAATCAATTCCTGCGTGATTATAATGACCGAAACTCGTCATAGATAAGAGGCAAGATCCCGGAGGCTTTAAGAGGACTTAGCCTTTATGATTTTGTTGCAAAATCCATGTTCTGAATGAATAAAGACAAGACGAAAAGGAAATTGGAAAATAAACCGTTATGATTTATACAGACAAAATGGTAATAGTGATCACATAAACATTTCGTCCGCGTTATGACCGATATGCACTGATAAGAACTAATGTAAAGGAGACACGATGTGGGCTTTTCAGAGTTTATTTAAACCATATCGACTTGGTCATCTGAAAGCTGAATTAGATATACTTGAGTCTGAAATGGTGTGAAAATTAAGAAGAACACAATAGATCACTTGAACAATACTGGGTTTTATGATCCCAAGACACAAATTTGAGATGAAGAAAAAGGGAGCTTGACCAGATGACTACATTTTGCATATTTGAATAAACGTAACAGGGTTATAATTTATGTTACGGTATTTAAAGACAAAAATCATAAATACACATTGAATGTACAAATACCGAAGGATGCCAGAAATACCAAGTCGTACAAGAAGTTACCATCTCTTAACTCTCGATTCTTCGCTTCAAGAGACGTTTCGGTGGCTTCCCGCAACATTATTCAGGCTTGTATGTCTTCTGCACAGGAACAAGGAGTGGTTCCGATCACTACGCAGTGACCTCTTAGATGGTCAAGAGGTCAAATATCATAGATAGAAAAAAAGATGATAGTTGTAATAGGAGGGCGCGGTAGCGTAGTGGTTAGAGCACTCGTTTATTATGTGGAAGGTCCGGGTTCGAATCCCGCCGGGGAATCTCTCGTTTTTTTACCGCCCCCTGTCCACAAAGCAGCACAGGTAGTCACCTAACTATAGGCAGTGAATGCCTTTTTAAGATTACCAAAGTAAATCGCTTAACCGGCTGATCTATGGTCTATTATTGAATGTGTGCAAGTTGGGCCTGTCGGGGTAAAGCGCATTGAGCAGGTCTGCATGACGTATAATTGCGCGATATAAATGCCATGAATTATCATGTATTATCATTTTTAATCATCGTGGCGTCTAAATCCTCAGTATTGCAGGCAAGATTTTTGCCAAGATCGTCTCAAAAGACTGACTGAGCAACCTCCTTCTTGATGAGATAGACCCAGGAGCCAATGTTGTTTCCGCAAGAATAGAGGAACAGTTTACAGATATTTGCAGTCAGGAACCCACAGGAGAAATACAGAGAACAGAATAAGGATCTCTATATTTTCTTTGTTGTCCTCACAAAATAATGTTACACTGTGTCACACACAGGGCTGTGGAGCATTTTTCCTCGAATTGGAGTTCCCCTTAAGATGTTTCAGGTGGTCAATTTCTGATCAATTCTTGTTTAACATTGATTATTTTTGAATAAAGTTTACTCTTTAGACAATTTAAAAAAAACATTTTATCATTTTCTTTGATTTTGTTACATGATAATGTTTATTTTTTTCGAGTAGCTACTCTACTCTACTCGAGTAGTTGAAAACGTCCAACCACTCTACTTTGTTCAAGTAGTCTACCGAACTTCTCGACCACAACACTGGCCATACGTCATAGGTCCATGTAGTTAGAGACAAGGGGGTAGTGTGGTGAGTTTGACAAGCACCGGGTAAGGAAGGTACTATTGGGAATAGTAACAACAATTCCCTACCAAGAAGAGATTTTCTTTGCAGATCATATTTGGTTTTAGATCTCACTTAAGGGTGCATAAATGATCTTACTACCCCCCCCCCCCCCAGTGCTTAGTGGACATGATCGAGTCAACTACTGCTGGTACTATTTGTTTTTTATTTCTGAATGTTTAAGTATGCGCCGGGATGACACCCACAGTTTTAAAGCATCGGCACACAACTTTGATATGTTGTTTAAAGACACACTAGAACGTGCAGTTAAGGTTTTTGTGTAAGTAGGTACATTCTAAGATTTTTCATTAATTTTGCGTATTTAACTTATTATTCTTTGTTAAATATAGATCAACTATGCAACGCTCCAAATTAAAGCATTAATCTGTACTTCCGAGTTAAAAAGAAGTGAGCGTAATTTCGATTCATGTATTTTTTCGCATTAGCATTGTGTATCTTATCTGACTGAATTCCTTTTCTTTTTACAGGGTGATACACGTAAAGGTGAGCCTGTTGTCAAGATTCAGATCCCCGTTTCCCCGTCTGTCTGCCGGTTCCTTTTTAAGAATTACACCACAGAGAAAATAACCACTGCGGGATCAGTCATTGTTCATTGCTCAGTTGAAATGACCGTTTTCACAGATAAGAGACCGGATACAAAAAAGCTGACAGAAATAAAAAGATGTTCTTCTCGACAAATTTTATAACATTATAAATCTTCAAATAAAGAATATTAGCGTTTACAAATTGGCATCGTTGAATCTATTGACTCGAGATGCCTTTTTCATATACGTGCTTTGATAACTTTCAAGCTTGGGGGCTTCCAATACCGACCTGTAAACTATGCTATTTGCCTGATCGTGTAGCTTTTCAGCTCCAGCCATGATTGCCTTAAATAATTAGGAACCAGTTGTTTTTGTTAATAGTCAAAGAAACTTATACTTATAAATAGCCACAATTACTGTAACTTGAAATAAGATATTTACGCCTATAGTAGATATCTTGAGTTTATAAGAGCAGATCTAGGTGATCAACTTGAAGCGACGTTGGCTTTGCTCATAATCAATACTTTAGCAACTATTTCAACTCAAGTATTAACAACATTATTTCAGAATATAATATAAGAGTAGTTAAAACGCAAACCATTAAACGTGATAATCATGAATTGGGGAAAATAACACGCGACACACGTTTCACAAAATTTATTTCTTTTTCAAGGTATAAATTTGGGAAGATATAAGATTAAAATATTTAGGGATAGTATACACATTAATAAAGTACTATGTTAGTTGAATTTGGTGTCACCATCTCTGGTCGGCAAACATATGAAAAAACGGGTTATTTTAGTGTGAAGCTCAAGTAGGCAAAGGGTTAAACAATAAACATCTTATTTAGAGCAAAACAATAACTCACCTGCACATCCTCAAAGTTTGTGAACAAAGATCCCTGAGATGGCATGGTAGAGGCGCGCTTGTCCGCAGCACCGTAGTCGAGGCCCCTGGATGGGGAAGAATAAGGTGAATTGTAGACGATACAAGAGCTAAAAGTTTTAACCATAACGTGACGTTCACGCTCTAAGACCATGGTGATGACTAAGAGTTCTCTATTGTGACACAAATCCAAAATGAAGATACAGTTACAATTAAATATTTCTCCAGTGCATCGTCCATAGCTGAAAAATTGTTAATTTCTTTCTCTTATTCTCAGAAGTCGTTTCGACACTTAAAGCTGCTTGAGAATATAACACATTTTGATGGAAAACAATCCCACACTCAAGAATGCAAATATAATAAGGAATCTTGATTACGTTAAATAAGACATGGAAGCAAATATATCAAAATTATATTCTCGTAAACAACTTATTGAACATTCCTATAAATTTACGTTTTTGTAAGTATTGAAACATAAACAAGAAGAATCCACTAACGGGTTGTTTCCGTAATTATGCTCGCTTAATGCATATTTTTAATTTACACACGAGATAACATAATATATAAGAAAGGGTAATATTCCAGAATCATAAAAATATTGCTAACGTCTGGAACAATTTTATTTTATTTCTTCATCGGATTTTCCAGTTTTAAAAATATTTATTTGAAATAATAAGCTTGATTTAAGGTGTGCGGAAATATTTGCTTAGCCAGTCAAGTGAATTATTATTGATACTCTTACAGATGGCTAAATATTTCAGACGATCACTTAAAATAATATATCATCACTGTTAATACATTTCAATTTGAAGCGTGATCTGTTTACACATCTTAAGTGCCTGATCATGCAATGCTGTGTTTTTTAATTTCATTTTTTTTTAAATGTATATATATTCTACATCTACTCTTCATCTTATACGCAAACATTGTCATGAAGTTTATTTTGGACATCATAATTATAATGAAAAAAAACCTCTTCATCATGGCTATGTTGATATAGGCTGGCAGTGAAATGACAAAAATCCACCTAACCCCTCGAAATAGTATGAAGTATGTTGGTGGTGTTTTCTGATAGTTAAATAGGTCTAGAGTCAAAAACAGTCTAAAGAACTAATTGTCGTAGCGCAAAAACAAATACATATTTACAATCGTCTCAGTCATACCTTTCATTTGC
>JAUUEB010336667.1:0-12589 GCA_032362205.1 Clione limacina
CTCTCTCTCTCTCTCTCTCTCTCTCTCTCTCTCTCTCTCTCTCTCTCTCTCTCTCTCTCTCTCTCTATCTATCTCTTCCTGTCCTCCCTTTATGCTTTCCTCCCTCCCTCCCTCACTCCCTCCCCTCCTTCTGTCCTCCCTTCCTTCATTCATTCATTCCCTTTCTTTCCTGTTCTCATTCTTTTTCTCTTCATCTGACTTTCATGCTGTGATGTAAGTGAAAAGATGATGGTAATTTTATAGCTTTCTAATGTTTAAAGTGTAATGTGTATAAATTCTTACATTACCTATTTTCCCCCAACAAAACCCCAAAATCAAACACACAGTACGTACTTGAAAGTGCTTTCTCACTTGCTTTGGTTATATACGAAAAATACTTCTTTAACAAACACTGTTGGGTGAGGGAGATCATCATTGAAAAAGCAAATACAATCCTGACAATGTCAATTTCGATGTTATAGTCCAGCGGTCTAGGGCAAAACCTTGCCATTTTGGAGATCAGGTTGTTTTTGTGTTTATTGTATTTATTATTACGTATAAAAAGTGGTATCATACGGCTATATATTAAGCATAGGCGTATTTGTGTGGGGGGGACAAGGGGGGTCACTTGCCCCCCTCCCAGTTTCGGGAAGATTGTGCCCGAAAAATCGGTCAATAATTAAAAATCATGATTTCGATCCAAAAAGCTCTAGAATTGCACAATTTTCTACTATTTTTCAAAATTTTTGCAGCTTCGCGGACATTGTTCCCCATTTCTCATACAAATTGCCCTAAATTTGCACCACATGTCAAAAACTTCGGACGCTTCTTTGAGTCTTTGAAAAATCGGGCAAAAAATGGGCTTCTGCCCCCCCTGGCCCAATACCCAAGATACGCCTATGCATCTTATCAATCATTACACCCCTCTCTTTCACTGCGCACAAACAAAATCAATTCTGTAGTGAAAAAAGTCTCTCACATACAAAATGCCATTGTACAGAAAAACTCACAGCCTCTCAAATATAACAACAGTGTAATGACATCAATTTTCTTAAAGACATCGAATTGCAAAGATATAAGTAAAAGGGTTTTAACATTGTGTAACTTGTCCAACCGTATCCTCCATCCACACACTCACACCCGAAGAAAGTGGGATATGTCATTGTTACATGCTAGACTTATTTCTTAAGACTGGCTTGTTTCTTTAAAAATAGTTAGCTTTAATTAAATTGTTTTCATAATCAAAGCGTATAATGTGGTATCCCATTGCATTTTAAACAACTGACATTTGAAAAACACTTCAATTTTATGTCCTTTAATTTTTCCTGTGAATGGGCAATTCATGTTCTGGGTCCAATGAAACTCTTTTACCTTACAAAATTTCTATTTTTATCTGAATGGATAACCTTGGATTTTGAAATAATTTCAAAACTGAAAAACTCCTTTGGCAAAGCATTCAGTTGGAGTATTTTTGACATTGCACGCATGTTGGTACTGGTTATGCCACTGAAACGTTCAACATTCTACAATTTTTGTCCTGTTTTAAGCTAGTGATAATTTAATATATACAAGTCATACTTATACATACATATATCATTAAATAATGAATAAGAAACAATATTAATTAAAAATGGTAAAATGAGACTTCTCCTCATTTTTCATTTCAACAATGGCGACATACTTATATCATTAATCATGTATGAGATGATGACACAATTTACGAACACTTTCTAAATAATACACATCAATTCTATTGACTAAATACTCTCCAATACAAAAAATTGACAGAAATACAAATTGTAAAATGTAATAAAATACAATAAATCACATCTTGTGAAAGAGAAGAAAGGATGTCCTGTTAATGTCTTAAAAAATGAATATAATATCATATTTATATGACTAAATCGATGATTGAATAAGAATAAATTAAAGTATTGTCAATTATCAAATGATTTTCACAGTCCTGTCCCAATTTATAAACGTTGAGTTTCATCTATGACAATTCTTTTGAAGCACAACCTTATCAGATGATGTATGTCTCTGTGTTGCCTGTCAAGGTATTTATTATGTGAAGCACATTGAGCATTAATGGAAATACTATATTAATGCCATGCTACATAAATTTCATGCATGTATTATAAATGGACATAGAAAGCACCTAAATTCAGACCATTTTTTCTTTTACAATTTAAGAGAGCTAATAGAGATGCCATCAAATATTTTGTTATATACATAACTGTTTAGAATGTATTTAACATATTGTTTCTTTAATAATTAAATTATTTAGTTGTTGTAAAATCTAACGCAGTATCTAAAAACGTAGATGTTTTTTTTCCATACATTTTGTGATTTCTAGTTAAGATTCCCTGACTAGATGTTTTGATATTCCTCAAATCACCATTGCATATTACTTACTTACTACTACTACAACTATTGTATATTACACAGCTTTAATATCTGTGTGCTTAAACACATTAAGATCACAAGACTTAATTTACCTTAAATGTTCAGGCGAGCTAACACATAATTCTTTTTTTATGAATAAAATAAAGATGTTTTTATACTTTTATCTTTTCTAATTTCTGATCTTATTTCATAGAAAATAAGGATGTCAATATGTTAAAACAATCGTAACATGATCACAAATATAGGATGACATTAACGATGAAAATGATGATGAAGATGATATTATATGAAATGATTGATAAGTTCTGTCAAATTCTAATATAGTAATGAAACTAAGAAATACAATTCATCATCAAGTTTCAATAAACATTAGCTAAAAGATAATAACACAACATTGGTACAAGTACAACTAGGAAAGAGATTTATATCATGTACAAGGTATTCACAGTGTCCCATGCTATCCTATCAAAAGTGATATCAATATGCCACTTCATTTAGGATCATTATTAAATGTCAAATCTTCTACAGTGTTAGGGTTCACAGTAATATTTTTCACCCCTCTTGGGTCCTAGGGTTAGGGTTAGGGTTAGGGTTCACAGTAATATTTTTCACCCCTCTTGGGTGCTAGTTGCAGGGGATAATTAAGCTTACATAGGCCCTCTTTTCATTAAGAAAAATGTCAGGGGCCCCCGGCGACCGCCCCTTTTAATCCACTAATGCCTACGTGGACATAGCCAAGTATGGCAACAAACCACTACTTTAGCGTAAAGCATCATAACAACTCTTATAATTCAATGTGATTAAAATATTTCATTACTATTATAAAGTAAAATATGAATATATATATAGAACCTATGTGTATTGTTTCTAATTCTGTCTTTTGATGCCATCGCTCAAATCATTGTGTGTCATAAAGGTGCGTTTTTATTATCATACGCACGGTGTAAGATTTCAGACAAATCACAGTATACTGATGGCCAACCAGTCTTAGTGTAATACTAGTGGAGATTGAAACCACAACCAGGCAAGATTGTCTCCAGCCGTCGTTTGAACACATTTATCTATGGTCTAACACGCAATGCTATATATACAGACAACTAAAATGTATTTATAGAACATTTCAATGATTATACATCCTTTCAATGTCATAGTGTTAAAAATTGTGTGTTTTGAAGTGGTTTTCCACAAGTTTATATCAATTTGTGGTTTAGAAATACTGAGATTGAATGATCTTAAAACATAAAAAAAACTAATGTGAGATTAAGTGAGACACTGTGAATACCAAGTAGTGCAAAGATTACATGCAGACCACCTTACGGCAGTAATAAATAAATGTCATATCAAATATTAATCATCTTGTGATAATTTTTGTGCTGTACATTATCAATATCAAAAATAGAGACGTGTATGATACATATTATATATTATACGATAATTCCAGTCCATTAAGCTACTGGGAAGTAAACTTTGACTTCTGCACGATCTGAATCTGCCTTAGATCTTAGGTAACGACTTCACCAACGACTATTACAAGGGGAACTACTCAACCCCATTCAAATTCTTCATTTGTATTACTAATGA
Source organism: Clione limacina (assembly GCA_032362205.1). NCBI lineage: Eukaryota > Metazoa > Mollusca > Gastropoda > Pteropoda > Clionidae > Clione > Clione limacina. The sequence goes on from JAUUEB010336667.1 coordinate 3,967, forward strand.
TTAGCTTGAGTCTTGTACAGGGTAACAACTCTAAACAACTGCTCTTCTTTGCCTAGTGTGCTGACCTTTTTCTCTCCTCAAATGTAAGGGGACTACTCTAACCCCTTATTGCTTGCGAGATTTTTTATTGTGAAAAATGTATGTTATAGAGATGTACTGGCGATGCAATAAGATTCATTGATACAATCAACCAAAAATAAAAAGTCAAGCAAATAAAAATTTGACAAATAATAAAAGAATGCATTTATTAAAAAGGCCATTATTATTGGCGAAAGAAAGATCAACATTTGCAAGAATTTAAAAGAAAGCAAATATAGTCTATTAAAAAAATTCTTGTTATCGCCTGTCATTGCAATGTGCACTAATTGTAATTAAACCAATACATTTTGACCATTTTATATTATGATTAGGAAAAATTGATAACCTTATGGTAAATCTTGTTTGAGTACAGTGAATTTGTCTTTTGAAAATGCTAAAATAAAATTCAATACAAGGTATATTTATTTATGTTGAGTTTAAACAACTTTATTTTTTAGTTTTAAGAAACAATATTTAAATTTGAGTTGTAGTTAAACTGCGACTGCTGTTTAAAAAAGATTTGAATAAAAAATGTTTGTGTAAATGTTTTTTTTTTGACAAATCAATTGTGATCAAAATTTATACTTTTGTGTAAATAAATGGTAGGACTATGATTTACCTTAAAGGACTCTTCTCACACAAAGCCATTTTTCCAGTTTTATTAGTTTATAGAATAGAGTGTATAGTAGAGAATGGACTGGCAGTGCTATAAAGAGTTATGAGTATTAAGTTCAGTGCAATATTGTGCAGGTATTGAACATGCTTGTGAGTGCCTACGAGTGTGCTTATTATTTTAATTTAAATGTGCATGCACAATTTTTTTAACATTTTGTTTTGTAATATATTTTTTAAAATAAATCATGCTATTATTATCTTAACTATTGTTTGATTTTATACTTGTTTAATTGGTTAGTCTCAGAAAATATATCTCAAGATTTTTCAAGAAATGATGATACAAAGATAGACTGATTTTACTTGAAAGAAGGTTGTGCATAAGCTATAGAAAAATAATAGAACAGTTATATTCTAAGAAAATAAGATCACCATCTCTAAATAGTTACATATCAAAGAAATTATAACATTAGAGACAAACACAATCATTTCTATTTGTTATTGACTTAAGCATTATAATTGCCATGAGTGCTTGCGTGATAGCTTGGATGAAGTGAGAAAGATGTGGAAAAACAACAAGTGGTTTCATGAAAATCAGGCCTTTTGTTCCAGGCTGTGGTTGCAGGCAAAAAAATGTAAAGCATATTTTGTCATAGATTAAATGTAAACATTTATAAATAAGGAATAAGGAAGAAATAGATAACATACTAAAACAAAATGTCACTCAGAGCTTTGTATTTGTTCATATGGTGAAAACACATGATATTGACTTTAACTGAGAATTGGAAACACATAGATAGCAGAATATAAGAATAATGGAATAAGAAATAAAGAAACAAAGTAAAGCAAACAAAGGGAACGGCTACTGCGTCGTTGTAGCTATTTTGGTCACTAAGAATGGGTAGTTAGTCCCATATGGCAATACTGATGAACAATTTTGATCTCTTACTGAGGGGTGTTTGCAAAGCAAACTTGCTACACAAAGGTAGAGTATAGGAGTTTGCTTATAACTCAGCATACTAGGTATTTGGCTGTTGCATAATTCTAGAAACATCTAAAAATAAAATAAAACAAGAGTAATGATAACTTCTCACTGAGATAATATCAATCACTAGAATTACAAGACAGCCAATCCAAAACACGGAGCTGGTAGACAAAAGATGTTGATTGTCTCCCCTGAAAGTCTTTTTTGTTTAAAAGATACTTTGAAAAGAAGCTTATAAAGTTATATCTGCTTCAACCTGGTATGTGGTTGAGGGCAGACTTCCTTCTCTGAAGCCTTCTCCTCCTCCTGTATCTTATGTCGTTACGTTTCTTCTGGCGAATTTGATCTTGTTGTTCCCAGAAATATTCAGGCAGATCCTTAAGATAAACGAGCAGAACATCCCAGTAGCTCGGCGCTAGTCATCCATTGCCGCATTTTGTCTTCCTACATACTAGAAATACACCCAGAGTCCGACATTTACAATACTTTTTAAACAGACGTCGGCGCTGTCGACAGTATTTTTTCAGCGCTCTGTCCACTGACGAAAACGTATCTATACTTGTGATTGTGTTGGCGAGTTCTTTGGGTCTATAGCAACCCCTTCTGTCATTGAAGCAGTATTCTGCTTGGCTCTTTGCGAATGACGTTTTTATACTTTTACTAGTCTCTACACTTGCGCGGCAATTGAACCGAAAACGCTGTTGAAAGTAGCCATCTGACGTCCGGTTTGTGGCAATCCACTCTGTCCATGGTGAAATCTTGGAAATTTCTGTTGAAGGCATTGGGAGAGGGGTGGAAAAGAGAAATTGTATAATCTTTATGATTAATTTGGTAATGTACTCTTTTTTCTTAAAGAATATTGGTAAATCATGTAGGGTTAGGCTAGCTTGACTGTAAATATCCTTTGAGAATTTTTTCCTGAAGTAAATAAATCATGTTTATCTAAATGTGCTCCCAATGAAATTATGCAGAAATATTGGCATACAAAAAAAAGTTGTTTTTATGCACATATATATTATTACCTCATGTTTTGCACAACATATAATTGTCTCTGATATAGACATAAGAGTGTATATTACAATGTTGATGCTTTTATATTAATGCTTTCCTTTCTTGCTCCATGAATATCAATAATTTAGTGCCACATTTCTTTTATACTACAAACAGACTCCATATAACATACCTGGACATTTGTTTGTGTTGCACATTCTCCACTCTTCTTTGTTACCACCACACAATCTACCTTGGCGGCTAGGGCGAGGCCTGCTGCATGACCTCTTTCTGGTTTGTATCCCGCCATTACAGTTACGTGTGCAGGAACTCCATCCAGACCACACAGACCACTTACCATCTACCGGTATCACTGGAAAGATATTGAAACATATTACACCCATCAATGTTTCTGTACAAATGACTGCCTTACTAAACATTTTAACCTCACATTCCATAAGAAATTCTCACTTCTCTTTGACATCCTCTCAACTACAAAGAAAGTATAAAAAACGTTGATCTTTAAGACACTCCAAATAACTCATTTTTTAAATAGGCATTTAAGGCCATGTTACTAATTTTACCAGCACAGTATTAAACTTGAAAACATGATGTCCCAAACAAACATTCCCTATGAGAACATCAAATATTTGTTTAACTGTTTTTTCTCAGACTGTTCTGTTTTTCCCTTGAAAACTAGGGTCCAAGGAATTAGTTTGGTATGTATGACATGGTGTTCTGACCACTGGTCATTGTAAAACAACTAGCTTTGTAAAGATGAAAAATAAAACAAAAAAAGAATGTGATTCTAATTTGTTACGGGAAAGGAAAGAGCAAATTGCCCCAAAAGCTGTTTCACAATGATAAGTGGTCAGAAGACCATATCATATATAACAAATGAATTTCTTTGAACCCTAGTTTCAAGAAGACAAATCGGAACAGTCTGAAATGAACAGTAAGAAAAATATTATTAACTACCTTTGATAATTCATTTTTACATAACCTTTGTATATTTAATGCATGACACATAGCAATGATTTAAACTTAACTGTCCATTTTCTTACTGGGAGTTGAAGAACTTTATCTTTTAAAACGCTTCAGAAATTAACTTGTATTCAAACTGTTGGGGCTTAACAAGTGTGCCAAATAGACTTACATGGACATTCTGGGTTGTCCCTGCAGTACTCTTCCTCCGTATCCTTTCCCTGACACACACGCCCTCCAAACTTTGGCGGTGGATTGCCACATTGTCTAGAGCGCTTCCGCAAGGCAAACCCACAGGTTGCTGAGCACCCTGACCAAGCTGACCATTCAGTCCAGTTACCATGAACTAGGAGGAAAAATGAAAAGTTGATTATAACAAGAACTATGCAATTAGCTACTTATTAAACATTAAGGTCAGTAAAAGAAATGTGGAACCCCTTGATTAATATGAAAATTATAAGGGAGGGGGTCAACAGGTCTTTGGTAAAATCATGATGTAGTACTATTTAAGGAAGATCCACATTTTAAAAGGTCTGGAAACACTGCCAATACTATAAAACCTGTTTTAAACTAAATGGCTTGATCTATCTTGTAATGAAACTGTTGAAAATACTTTAAATTCAATGAAATTGACTAGGCACAGGCCAAAATCATGACCATGTTTTTACAGATATATTCCTTGTTAAATGTTAGCTTACCTGTGCAATTCATGACCTCCATGCTGGGCCCTTCACAGTCCATTCCATTGTTGGCAACTCGAGGACGGTCACATGTCCTTGACCTACATAAACACTGGTCAACCATACGGTCCAAGCCAACTTGTCGACATGTACTCCACTCTGACCAGTCAGACCAACCACCATTGACTAAGGGAGATAACAAAATTTAATTATAACCTGTAGCTTATTCCTTATTTGAAAAAGAAAGACTTTTTTTAATGCATGAATGTTATTTCAACTGTTCATGTTTCATTTTAAAAATAACATCTGAATAAATTTACTGACACAGTTTTCAAGGCAATCAGCCATGACATGTTATTTTTAACGATAGTCCTTATCTTATCAGTAAAATTATGAAACCATTGGATTGTATTTTTGTTTGTTAATTTGTCTCTGAAATGTCAAAATCAAATACAAAATAGATAGTTCACTAAACTGAAGAAGCGAGCAAGGGTGAAGGGGAGAGAAAGCAATCATGTAAATGTCTACTATAATTAATAACTTTGGTCTCATTATTGTGAGGCTTGTTTTTTCTTGCTTGTATCATACTTGTTTTTAACTTATTATTATTATATTATAGGTACCTAATTACATAATAAACCCAATTAATAAGGGACCAGAACATTAGTGTTTATCTCATTATGGATATTACACAAATGGCCAAAGGCTCCAAGCCTATAGTGCCTTTATGTTATGTTATGTTAAAGAGATGGGATCTCAGAGGTTTACATAAAATCAATATGGTCAAATAGACATGTATGCTACAAGATCACCACACAAAGACCACCCTCAACCAACACACATGTGCAAAAAAAGAAATTTAAATACATAGACACACACTTACCAGGATAGTCTAAAATTGGACATGATCTAAAGTCCTGCTCCCACTCATCCGCATGTGGGTTGCCATCAGGTGCGGCTGTACAGCGTTGTTTGAGTGTATTCCAACCACAGTACGGATCTTGAGCATTCATACACATTCTGTAGTAACATGAGAAGAATGTTTTGTAAGCTTACTTATTTATAAAATTTTGTATTCAATTTCATTTAAATTATATACATAGATTTTCAATTTTATTATGTAGATTAAAGAGTATAAAAAAACAATGAGAACTCTTAGTTTCTTATAGAAATTGGAGAAACTCCACCTGATTCCCCCAAAAGTTGCTAACTCTTATCTAAATATATTTTTTGAGAACTTTTAAATTGTCATCAAAGTTGTATAACTATTAAACGCTGCATGAAAACCGTGAAAAGCAAATTAAAATGATTAACGCATTACACTAAAAACAGAAAAACTAACGAGAAACTTTAGAAATAAATAAAAATCAGTATATGAAATCTTACGCTGGTGTAGGAAATCGATGACATCGCTGTACTGGAATCTTGAGAATATCTCCCTCAGTAGAAATATACACAGCTCCCTGGAAAAAATATTTAAATAAAAGCTTAGGAAGTGAAGTAAAAAAGAACTGATTATAGTTAAAGGGAAGCAACACAAGTAAATTATTTCTTATTTTTAATTATATATTATTTCCCTTTGTATATAATTCGTATCAGGGTCATCAAGAAACTCCAGCACATCAAACTTACAACCAATACAAACCATCTAACTTCCCAATTCAATCATCCATCCAACATAGCAGCTTAACAACCACCAAGCTACCAAATGATTTAAAACACTACCTTAAAAATGCAATAAAGTTACATATAAACCAAACAACTAGTTTCAATCTATGCAACCTCAAGTCTACCAACCAATACAACCTCATACCAATCAACCAAATAAACAACTTAATATGAACCAAAAAGAACAAAACGAGTGTTGTTTTTACCTTTTCAGAAGATATTTTCATATTTTTCACAGGCCTTGGGTGACCATTGTCAACAATCTTAATCTCTTCAATGAGACAAGTCTGGTTGCTCACCGGAATCTTCACCATTTTCCTCACTTTACCGTCTTCTGTTGCTAGAAATAACACATCGTACAAATTGTTGTTCTTAGTGAGCACATAGTCGACGACAATATGAGTCCATCTGGAGGGAAATAGACGAGAGTCAGATGGGATCAATTTTATGATTTGATTAAAAATATATTGTTCAAAACATCTGACCATTGAATCTTATTATTTATTATATCAAAATTTACACCTTTACTGTAAAGTTTGATATAATAAATACAAAAAATGTAATATATTGCAACTTACGTCTTGTTTTGTCTCAGAAGTCCGATTACAGCTCAGACAAATTCAATCGTGGTCAACTGACTAATTGTTCGGTTCGTTTTTTTTTACACTGTCATGTCTAAAAAGAGAATTTGTATTCAATTTCGCCTAAATTCAAACCACTAGACATCGTCTACGATTATCTTAAAACCAGTTAAAGTTGCTTAACCAAACCATTTACGACAGGGGAGACACAAAATAAACAAATACTTGAAATAACTTAAAACCAGGCACATTATTGATGTTTTAATAATTAGCGGATTGACAGCTGCTGTTCCGTGGGACCAGATTGGCCAGGAGATAAACATAAGATGCTGGAAGTTGGAAGACTTTATAAATAGCACATCCCCGTCACGAACCTGATAGTTCTCCATAGCTACATAGTAACAAATGCCATTATTACCATTAGTTTTCTCTTAAATTTTAAGATGCATACAGTTTATTTAAAAAGTATACAAAATGCACACCAATAAAAATGACAGCATTTATAAATCTATACGTTAAAATCAGATTCCTCTGTTGAGTAATGCTTAAATTCGTAAATATATTTATCTTTTTAAATTTTGTTTACCTTTCATTTCGTCTCATTATAAGTGGCCCAATTTCCCGGGAAGCAACCGCTCTGTCCATCAGTTGATATTGTTTAGCACTCATCCACCAGAAGTCTGAAGACAACTCACTGGATCGTTTACTGCTGGAACTTTCCTTGGAACACTGGGAAGAAATTAAAGAAGATAAAAAAGAATGTATAGTTTAAAATCGAGATTCAAATATGTAAGCCTTTCAATTCTTCGAAATTCTAACGTAGATACTGACTCGTATATAATTGTCACAGCATACTGACATCGGTGGCCAATTGCAACCACAATTATACTATGCACCTGATAAGATTGCTGTTTGATTTTCGATTTCAAAGTCAGCGCAAGATGCAAACCGAGCGGGGGTTTAACTGTGACCTCTCGGGGTTAAACTGTGACCTCTGGGGGTTAAACTGTCTTTGACTTTCCCAAATAACAGAAGCACATACCATTAAAAGAAGAATAGAACTCCTTTCAAGCGACTAAACTTACTATAAGGCTTTTGACTTGCAATGATATATAATTTATTCTCCAACATTCATAATTTATTATCATGCTTTATGTGTAATTATGACAATAAACAACGGATCTGAAATGACAAAATAATCACACATTAAAAAAACACCCCAGAAAATTACCTTTAAGAAAGCAAACAAAAAATCAAAATCAAAACAAACAGTTTAAATCAAAAAAAAATGTGCAAACAAAAGTATTACAATATGATGAATCTCAAAACATCCTAGTCACACCATACGACACTAAATTCATCATTCTAACAGATATGCAGATGATTTAGTGCAGATTCCTTACCTTGGAGTTCGCCTTGTTGTTCTCTTTGGGAAGCCACGCTGCAGAGGGAGTACTCTGATATTTATAAGGTCCATCAAAAGCAGCATGAAGTGCAGACGTATTGTAGACACACACTGCTGAACCCGGAATGCTGTTCCTGGAATAGAGAAAAACGTAGGAAAAATTAGTTATATAAAAGGTGGGATACATTTGTTAAAAAAAAGATATAGAAATTCAGATATAGAAATATGCGGCTAATTATTAATTATAGAAAAGTAGGATAATTTAGTTACCTATAAACAAATGTGTTAATTAGTTAAAGACAAAAATAGAGTTAATAAGTTATATTAAAGAAGGATAAATTAGTTATAGAAAAAGTAGGGTAATTGAGTTATACAAAAAATGTGTTAATTAGTTAAAGACAAAAATAAAGTAACTCAGTTAAAGAAAAAGTAGGTAAAGTCAATTATAGAAATTTGTTTTGTCATTTGATTACAGACAATGTTATAAGGCAAACAAGTTCAGTTTGTAGATTGTATTGGATTCGTTCTTCAAATTATTGACACTATTTCTACTTCTGCGTTGGTAAACCAAATCATCTTCCAATTATTGACACTATTTCTACTTCTGCGTTGATAAACCAAATCATCTTCCAATTATTGA
>JAUUEB010336778.1:0-12581 GCA_032362205.1 Clione limacina
GTCACTACAAATAAGAAGTCGCGGCACCGTAATTGTCACGACTCGATGACTGTCATCAATCAGCCAGTTACCATTCCGTCATTAAAGCAGCGATTTAACTATTCGACCAAAGGTCGCACAATCACGACTTTTGAACTAAATGATCAACTATTCGATGACATTTTTTTTCTTTGATTTTGCACAGCACTAGTCGGCGGAGTGTGGCAGGCTATTGTGGCAAGGAGTGGGACTCCAACAGACGTTCGCAGTGATAGAGATAGACGAGGTAGTAAGTGAATGTTAGTGTTTAGGGCCTTTTGCAACACATGGAGGACAAATGAAAGGATGTCAAATGTCTGTTTTGCCTTGTTCATTCTTTATAGTCTTTTCTTTTCTTTTCTTAGTCTGACATTCAACATGCTACCCCAATTTAATTGAGTAAATTGGGAGGAATAGACTATTGGAGTTTCGTCATGAATCAAGCAAAGGTATCTAGGGCGCAGACAATATTCCAGGACGTGATAATCCACTGTCTCTACATTTTGATCCTACAATGCTATAAATACATCACAATCACAGCCAGCCAGGAGACAGATGTGCTTGCTGACTTGGGTTCCTCTGTGACAGACAATTACTAAAACCAAGAGCGTTACCCTGCACCATTGAAAAGAAACTGGAGACCCATGATTTTGAGCAGTGACCAAGACAACTCTCTTATTGACTGGGCACCTAGTAATGATTCAAATAGGTGGAAGGTGGAACTCGTTACTCCGGGAGAACCATTTACCCAAGAGAAGGACAACTCCAACTCCAACTTGACTTGGATTGCTGGGATTCATGAGCATTGACAGGCAGTTCATTCAGGAGACTGACAACTCTAAACTAGCTGAGTAATTCGGCTCATTAACCTTGGCAGGCAGCCAATCTAAGAGGGGGAATAAAAACCAGGGACTGATGATGCCTCCACAGGGTTAATCATCTACAAGGGGAAACTCAGACTAGAAAACCAATGCCGAAGATGTATGTGCTGGACCTGTGCATTAAAAGGTAGCACAAGCTTTACATCATATGGATGGACAGACTAACACACCATATGCATTATCAAAATATTTAGAAGAAATGGACATTTACAATAGGTTTGGGTCAAGAAAGGGTCATGTTTCAAATCAAAAAGTTCTGCAGCTAATATGAAGCAAAGCAGTTTCCTGAGCATTTTGGTGCAATTTTTATTGAAATTGGTCAAAAAGTGAGAAGGAGCAGTGCAAAATACTATTTTGGGGTTGGGAGTCTAACACTAGTTATTTCCTACATAAGTCAATAAATTACGGAGGAACATTTCCTGCCCTTAATCCAATGTAAATATGTGTGTGTGAACTATTTTATTAAACTATTTTGAGGGTGCTGAATCCAATTGTGGTGTCAAATTTTCATTTTGAGCAAAATTAAAGCTTTCCTTGTTTTTAAAAAGTGTTTAACAATATAAAACCAATAAAGCTTCTAGTTTCCCTATCTACATAGGCTAATCAAAATGATTGAACTCACCTTTTCAATGACAGCTCATTCCTGGAACATTTATCAGACTCTTCCAGAAGCTGTGATTTCAATTCATTTATTCTGAAAATGAAAAATTTGGACTTCATTTCTTCAGTCAGATATACTTACACAGTCATTAAAATATCAGAAACAAATATTGTCTTGAAAACTTCCCCAATTCTCATGTTAGAAAAGAAGGAATCATAACAATTTGGTATGTCACTCCACGATTTCATTTACTTTAACTATTTCCATATTAAACATCGATTCATACTTCCAGCTCCTGGCTCAATGTTGTTTTAACATGTTTGCATAACAGCGGTGTAAATAGTCAATAAAGAAATTGCCTGAAAATTTTCCAGGGGTCAAGGGGCCTGGAAGTCCAGGGCCAGAGTCCTGGTGGGAGTTTACGGGGGCAAATCCCCAGTAAGCTTTGAAATTATTGCAATTATACAAGTCAACATAACACTTTCCTGGCACATTTGCAACAAAATAGAAGTATTCTATGTATTTGTCAATCTGAAGTATTATGTATGTAATCAAAATTACATGGCTATTTGCTACAAAAATGAATTAACAATTTTATTACATATAAAAAAGGAAGAAGTTTACTTTGGATAATGTAATAAATGACAAAAGGAAAAAATCCAGCAGCTGAGCTCATCTGGTAATTGAAGGATAAGAGCATACATGGAGTTGAGAGTTTAAGAAGTTTTCTTCCTGACATTGAAGACACTTATATCTAAGGACTTCTTAGGTCAAAGGTGTTGTTTCTTCAGTGATGCCAGAAGTGGTAGGGTAACATTTACTAATTTTGAGACTGGTAGGTATACTTAAATGACACTATCTTGCTCAAATATCAACCGATTTTGAAGTTGGTCTCAAATAAAAGGGAAGGTGATCCTTTAAACGCTAGTGTCATAAATTTATCTGAAAACTGAAGATCACCTTCTTAAAAACGAAAATGGATTCTCTGGGATTTCCTAAAAATTGCTGATATGTGAACTAAAATAGCCATTCCATATCTTGGTCAAATATTCTATTTCAAGTATGTCCAACTTGACGTAACATAAAGGAGATGTTCTTAAATGAAACTCCAGTAAGTTTCACTTTCCGACAAAAGAAAAAATTATAACTTTGATCATGGAATTGACTACAGGTAATGAGAATTTATGAGAATTTCTTTTTGTCTGATTGCCGGAAGAATTCACACCCCTGGCATAAAGAAGGGAGCGGGATGACTTGGCTGTTTTTGCTAGCATAAAGAGAGTTAAATAAAAATAGCAGAATCTAATATGTGTCTGATTATTCATTCTGTTAAGACAGGAAAGACTATTGTTAATTGTATTGGGATTACCAAAAGGGTCATTCAAATGTTAGACTAGAAAACCAAACTAACCTTTCAAGAAGCACTAATTCATCACTGGAACTTGATTCTTGATCAACTGAAATAAGATAATGACAATTTATGTAAATATTTGTCACTAAAATGGTATTCAAATGCTAAGTTATTTCAGTAAAAGTAATACTGTATTTGTATTTCATGACCATAAGATTCTAGCTCTAATACAGGAGTCTATGTTTAGAGCATCATGCACCTTGGGAAATATGAAATTCATGACATCATATCTGTTACACTGTAGGTCCACAGTGAAACACACAACACTTTTACAATTTATGACTAACCTCAAAACTACTACTGTAACATTGCACTCTCGTGAGCAATTAATTTTTCTTTCGTGTTGAAAATGGTAAAAATATCATAGCTCCTCTCTTTGCTTTTATTAATAACTGAAAACAAAAGAAAAATAAGTAGCCAACAATCAAGGTGTAATGACAACCAAACAAGTTTACTCAACTTTTTTCAGTTAAAATTAAAATGCAAGACTGATAATCCAAATTGCAGAGTATGTGGTTCAATATAATATATATCACATACTGCAATTCACATAAATATTATATGATAGAATGTGCTCATCATTAATCAATGGCTTTTTTTTAAATTCATAAAAATCAAAAGTATATATTACAATTAAGAATATAGTTACATATGTCCGTTAGAAAAAATATCTGGAATAGGTATACCTCGGGAGTGAAGTGATGGCTTGAATGATTGCGCTATGGTCCTATTTAACAAATTGTTACGCGAGTTGTATCTTTTAAGATATAGGTAACATTTTGGTTATTATGATGCTATCACCTGTAGAACTCGGAATACAACTGACTAGAAGACAGCAGATTATAATAACGAGAGACTATATTTAGAGAAAACTGATGGGTAAAGAGAGGGGCATGGGTCATGTATATCGTACCATCATAGGTAGACAAACCTATGATTTCAAGATGACTGCAAGAGGTAAACCTGAGCAGATTGCACCCAGGGACTGAGGCGAGAAACCCTTTAAAGGTTCGTCACTATCTTTGCTTGTTAAAAAGTTTTTAAAAAAATGGCTAGAGTGAAGGTTGAGAAAACAATTGTAATAAAGAAAGTATACCACCATACACACCCAATGATTTTAATATTTCAATATTTTACTGCCCTTACTGCTTAGAGTTACCTACTGGTGCGGGGAACTATGTTATAAACAACAGAAAAAAGCCCTATTACCCTGGTTGACCAACCAGCTTAAATCAAAACTACAAACATAACAGAATTACCAGCCAGCTGCGACACTCTAGTCTGCTTTAATTCCTCATCCAAATGAAGCCTCCTTGATAGTAAATCCTGCATAGACACTGGCTCATTATCATCTTTAGAATAAGCCTTTGTAATTGGATCCATTCTCAAACCTGAAAAAATAAAGTCATTCATGTTTGATTCCTTTGCAGTTTTTAATGAATCACATTCACCACATAATTTATACAGAGGAATGATTTACCCTTATTTGGTGTATGTGTAGACACAAACTTTTATATAACTCCATTGAATACTGGGCCATTTAATGTAACAGGTGTTATGTACATTTTTTACTTTAGACGTTGTTAACCTCTCTTACAAATTAAAGGAGCAACAAACTGTTGAATTCATCATTTAAAATAATAGCCAACATATCAACCTTTATGGCAAATAAGAGTTGTCTAGGTTGTATAAGAATTTGATCTTTTCAAATACTTCAACAGAATACAGAAGTAATGTGGCTTATCCTGGCATATCCCCCTATCCTTTTCATTACACATTTTGATAATTACATAACATTATTGAACCAGCAGAGCTTGGGCTTTCGCCCTTCAACCTGATGACATGACAGAAAAGATGTGTGTATCCCTAAGTTGTGTGGTATGCGAGCATAAAGTGTTTGCAATATCTGGATTGGGTGGAAGATAAAGTTTTCTAAGGTCCCCCAGGGTTACGTACTCAAAGAGATGGTGGGCCACTGTCTCATCAGGGCAGTGGCAGAGAGGGCACATTGCATCCATATTGACTTGATTCTATGAAGATGAGTATTCAGTGGTATGTGTTGAGATTGAAGACGAAAGATTGTGACTTGCTCACATCTTTTCAGGGAGTTGATGCTGTCTTTAGGTTTTGGAGTATTCATATAATTGAAGATGGCTCTTCCTGTTTTCTCAGCTGCCCATCCTCTCAACCACTCCTCTTTCTTGTGAGACCTAATTGTTTGTTTTGCTGTTTCTATGGATGTTGAATAGTCTGTTTGTGGGCGTGTTGCTCCCTGTTTAGCAAGTTTGTTGACTCTTTCATTGCCAGGTATTTTTGCGCGTCCGAGAATACATTAAATTGTGAGATTGACGGTGTGATCAGCAATAAAACAATCTATTGTTTTGATGAGCTTTCGGATAGTTGGGTTGTCTAGTTTCCTACTTTCTAAAGCCTGTAACACAGACTTAGCATCTGAGAAGATGACCATATCACTTTTAAGTTTCCTTCCCTCACTGAAAGCATTTGATATATGGTTCAGGGATGCCTCAATTGCTTGGGCTTCTGCTTCAGAATTAGAGCAATGGATGTCACATGAGTCTGAAATCTCCTCACATGATTGATCTGAGTATTGATAAGAGAACCATAACCAGCATTTAAAGATCCACTGGATGCTGATCCATCAGTGTAAATATGGATGTGGTCTTCAGGGTAGTCATTAATTACCTTCTTAGCCTGATTAAATTCTTTTTTAGGGGGGGAGGGGTGATTTTCATCAAAAAGTTTTGTTTCTTCTCTAAATACAGGAAGACTGTATTCATCTTTGAGCTCTTCTGCCTGATCAAGGATTGAATTCTCCTTTAGTCTTCCCTCCGGTCTTTTACTTTCTGCAAATTTCCTGTTGGGGTGGTCTTTGTTCTTTCACCTATAGCTTTCAACATCCTCAATCACTGCTGCATTTCGTCTCAATTTCAAGGATTCTACATTTGTGTGGATCTCGCATGCGGCAGTTGGGGTTGACCTCAGTCCTCCCGAGATGAACCGAGGGGCATGGTTCTGGATTGTATCTAAACATTCAATAGTTGATTTACCACAAGTAGATTGCAGCATCAAGTTGTACTCCATAACACAGCCTAGATAGAGCTGCCTGAGAGTGTTTTATCTGCTCCTCATGATGTGCTAGCAAGTCTCTTCACCAAGTTCAAGCGTTTCTTTGCTTTACTTTTAACTTTGTTGATGTGGTCCTTCAGTGTGCGTTATCTATCAAGAATGACACCAAGGTAAGAAGATTGTCATCCTTCTTCAGTTGCTTTCCCTGGAAGTTGATGTTGAGACCCCACTCTGCTATCTTATGGCTTTTTGTAAAGACAGAGTATACTGTCTTTGTGCAGTTGACCTTGAGTTTCCACTCATCACAGAACTTATGTAGCTTGGAAAGGTCTTCATTTAATCTTATGGCACTTATTTTTGGATGTCTGCTTGTGTGCCACCTTGCCAGCTCATCAGCATATAAAGCCTTTTCTACCTGTAGAATTCCTGAAAGTTCATTAATGAAGAGTAAGAGTAGTATGCAGCTTAAAGGTGATCTCTATGGTAAGCCTTCCTCAAGTACTTCCTTGGAAGAGATGCCGTTGTTGACCGTGTCTGTATCGTTCGGTCAATAAGGAAATACTTTACCGAGTTGTAGCGATTTCCATGAATACCAGCTTCTTTCATCTTCAGAAGAAGACCCTTTCTCCACACTCTGTCATAGGCTTGCTGTAGATCAACAAAGATAGCTGTTGTATGCTCTGTACTTTTGCTGCTATATAGTATGTCTTTAAAAAGGTACTATGTTTTCTCTAACGAATGCGAATGCATTTCGGGAGTTTAGCTTTTGTTACTCATGATATTAATGTTTTATTTATTAGTCGTATAAAGTATTCATATCGATTCTGTATGTATTTTTTATTTTTTATTTTTTTATTTGATTTTGTCATGTATCTTGTGTTTTGTATTGATTTTGTTATAAACTTTTGTTTGTATTCTCTATGCCCCCATTACACAGATAGGCGTACTGAAAAAATGTAACACAGTAACCATTGTTACCCTCTTTACAATCAATTTAATAGCTACACGGCAAAAACAAACAAAAAAGCTACACGCTCGAATCAAGAGGCTAACTTAACAGGGTACAAATCACACACCATAAACCACACACAAATACGCTCTCTGCTTCACTCTTGTCTTTTTTCGATAATTCAAGAGTTAACAATAGAGAGTATATGAAAATAATAATAATCTTTAACTATTAGTGACCACTAAAGTATTTAAATTGTCAGCTCAAATACACACTAATGTGATATATTTCACATATCCTATGCAAACTTACAATATTATAAGGTTGGTGATTATGTCTATTACAATCCATTCATTTATTAGTCCACGTATGTATCTTTTCATTTTCCAATCCATTTTATGTTATTACATTATGTGGATATTCTGAGCGATCGATAAAACCAAAGTTGCTTTTTGTACATATTAATTCTTCCAATGATGTTATGTCATATCCGTTTTGTTGTAATGATGTATTTGCATCGATGAGTTTGAATGTGTACTTGAATGATTTATATTTTGTGATGTATTTTGAATTTATATTTATAAATGTTTTTGATTTTGCAACGTTTTTTTCTATCCATTACTGATTGTGTTTTGCATTTTTGTTTGTATTCTTTATGCTCCCAATGGGTCTTGGAATCAATAAAAACTTGAACTTTCTCCTTCCTTTGAAAACCATCCAGTATTCTTTGCGAGAGTCTAAACAGCTGATCCTCTGTTCTGTGTTCCACTCTAAAACCTGCTTGGTTTTTATTGAGCGTTCCTGACTTCTCAAGCCACCAATACAGTCTGCCATTTACCATTCTCTCAGCTACTTGTCCTAAGCAAGATGTTAGGGATATTAGACAGTAGCTGTTAAGATCTTCAGGAGCCTTGCCTTTCTTCAAAATTGGAATAATAATAGCATTTTTACATGATCTTGGGGTGTCACCTGTCTGGAAAGTCAAATTAATAAGGTGAAGAAGTGCCCTCTTACCCACCTGTCTCAAGTGGATCAACATCTCATTGTGGATTTTGACAGGACCCGGAGACTTGTGGCTTTTCAATTTTTTCATTGCTTTAGTAAGCTCGGTCAAGGTAAAGTCCACCTCAAAGATAGGGAGGCTAACACTGGGTTCTTTTTCTTTGGCTTTGAGGTCCTGGGGTTTCTCTCTGTCTTTATCTGAAAGGTGGGTTGCTTTGTTTTTTAGAGGCAAAATGTTTGTTTGAGGCTTAAGCCTTTTTCTGGTCAGCTATTTTAGTACTTTCCCCAGCATACATAGATTTGGAGTCATTGGGTCGGGTTTCCCCGCTGAGGTTGTTTAAAAGTGACCATACCTTAGATCCATCCTGGGCAAGATCAAGTCCAGATGTCGTCTCTGCCCATTTAGTCCGCTTTGCAGTTTTAACAATTAGTTTTACCTGGGCACATGCTTTATTGTAAAGTATCTTGTTGTCCATGGTAGGGTTATTTTCCAAAGTTGTCCTAGCAGTCTCTCTCCTGCGCACAACATTTTCTATATCTCTATTCCAGAATGGTTTATAGACTTTTTGACAGCCTTGTGGAGTGCTCTTTTCTGGGGGATTTTTAATTGAGGATGTGATCATTTCATATAGGTTCTCTGTGGTAGTAAATGTATCTAACTCACTGAGCAGCTGGTCAGGGATTTCCCTATAAAGTTCCCAGTTGTCTTTTTTAAAGTTCCATATTGTCTTTCTCTTGAACGACCTTTTCTTTGTCGGAAATACAGGCGTGAAAATTGGTCTATGATCGCTGCCCACATCATCAAGGACTTCAAATGTGTGTTTATAGAAGAGATCTGATGAAAGAAAAGTCAGATCTGGTCGATACTGCATGTTGTGTACTCTGTGGAGGAGCGTTGGTTTTGAGTCTTGAAGCACAGTGAGGCTTGTGCTTTCACACAGCTCCTCGTGGCTTTTCCCGAATTGTCTGTATCCATGTAACCCCACTGGGATGAGTGTCCATTAAAATCCCCTGCGATCAAAGTTGTGTGGTATACAGTTTCCGTCAGATATGGAAAACTGCAGATATTCCACGGTGGGTTGTACACATTGAAGATAGTGAACTTGTTGCTGCAGATCCATAATGTGATCGTTTGAATACATGCTGGACGGGCAGTATCCACTTTCTCCCCAATTTCTTGCTAATCATTTCGTATATATGTTATGAAACCCTGACACTCAGTGCAGTTGCATGGATATGGAGTGAAGTTACCAATGTGAGGATGAGTAGATTTATGCCGTGTCTCTTGAATAAGAGCCACATGGACGTCCTTTTCATGAAAAAGGTGGGTGATGTTGTCTTTTTTTGTTTGGGATGCCTGAAGTGATGACTTTTATGACATTTAAATTTACTGTTGTTGTGTGTGTTTTTGGTCAGTTGAGTTTGTTGACTTCCAACGGGAGTGACCACCAGTGCCAAGGATGACCCCTTCGATGCATTGAGCCCGGCACTTCGCCAGCCTCGGTGGACTCCACCGGCGGAACACCATATCTATTATTTGTAAGGTTTTATGTCATGATAACTGGGGAGCTTATGGTTTATCTTCCCACCCTGAGATATGTATCATTCCAAGTCCCCCATGCCTCTCCCCACCTTGTAGCCTCAGCACTCATACTTTCTCTATAGATAAAGCTGTGCACTGATCATGGGATCGGGTGGCAATAACCTCTCAACGCACATACATGACAGGTTCATTATCCACCGCAGTCTCCTGGCTGGCTGTGATAGCACTTACTTACCAAAATAAGCACAGACATACGGATAGTTACGTCCTGACCTGCCATACACGCACTCAAAGCATGTACAGACCATCCTCTACGGACACGTTTCTATCCTGGGTCTTGTACTCGCCGAAGGGGTTGAAGAGTGGAATCACAAACACACTGGACCCAGTTTGAGACATATCACAACCACAGAGAGTGCATAAATAACACAAAGGACAAACACTTAAACAATGCAAACAACGTTCCTGGTCCAGTTGGATATGGTTAATTCAGATAAAATGGGTTTGAATTAGGGTGAGTATTTGAAATAGTCGTAAAAAGAGATACCCTAAAAAACATCACAAGGACAAAAACAGTCGCATTCACCCAAGCCCAAACAGATGAACCAGCACGCCAAGGTAAACACAAAAGACCCGAAAAGAAAGAACAAATGACAATGAGACTGGTCATCAAGATGATAACCCATCTCAGCGTAATCCCTACTCCGCCAAGCCTCCGTGCCCGCCTGATACACCCGAACCAAGGCACATACAACCGCTCCTCCCCCCATGGCGGCCCCAAAGACCCCTCCCTCACGACCAAATCAGACAAAACACATGTTGACATATTGCCCATTAAGCTTTACAAATTGCTTAGAAGTCCTTTCCCCCAAAATTCCTACACAACAATGTATCCATCCAAACGGAGCCAGGGTCTATCATTAGCAGCCTTTTACTGTACCTGCAGACATACAGGGCAGAAGTGACCATTCTTAACTCCCCTCGGCTGGAGGGCCTCGCCACTACACGAGTGAGACCAACCAGATAACAGTACAACCAACTCAGGGCAAAGAACAATCATTAAGTCAAAGCATAGATGGGAGAGAGAACATCTTCTACACAATAAGAATGTGGTCAATCTCCAAGAAAGAGCAGGTCACCATCTTTAGACTTAGGACCAACCACAACCGCCTGAGACATCACATGTACACCCAATTCAAAGTTGGCCATACAGACCAGTGTACTTGTGGGAATGGACCCGAGACAGAAGATCATGTTTTGGGAACATGCAACAATTATGCAGACCTGAGAAGAAAACACTGGCTCAACCCTACTAGCAAGGACCAAAAACTCCACCGCTGCCTGGCAGATCTGAAGATGACAGTCGCCTTCGCAATCGATGCCGGAATGTTCATCTGAACGAGAAGAAGAAGAGAAAAAAAAAGCAAACCCCAATTGGGAAAATTCTACTAGTACAGTAGAAAAGGTGTCAAATGGATATCCCTTCAACTAAATTTTACTTTTAACAAAATACAGTCGACCCCTTCTACAATGCCATCCACTACTAAACGAAAACGTCTACATTGTCGCGAAGCACAGGATTTTTCCTTCTATTTCTTTTTTTTTTAAATCCCGCTACAACGCGAATTTGGACTACACGAATTCGCTACTAAACGTGTTTTTTTTACCTGCGCCATTTTTTCTTTTATAATTAACCCCGCTACAAGGCGAACATTATATGAGAGGCTTGGAAGGGGACAAAAATCGAAAACTCCATCTCCGAAAACAGCTGTGACACACACGCCTAGGTGACTGTCTATAGATACAGGCATGCGGCATCGTAACACAACACGACTCAGTGTCGCCATGATACGTCTCGTTTCTTGACTCGACATGACTTTACGTTAATGTCACTTTGACCATGTGCACTTAATAGTCATAACCTCGTTACAGTGCTAAATTCACGGATATGCGAATTTTCCCTTTACACAGGAATTGGCACTGTAGCGGGGTTTGACGGTAACTGCAAATTCACGATTTTTAATTAATAAACAATAGTAAAAACGATTCTGTTAAACGAATAAAGAATCTTGCCAGTTTAAGTTCAACAAATAGGTGACCCCAAAAGTCAGCGGGATGACTTCTTAAAGGAATAAAAATGAATTAAAAAAGAATACAAAAAGATAAGGATAAGGTAAAAACGGTTAAAAATGAGACAAAGATATGGATTTTGGATTTAACACCTATATCGCCAACGGTAAATAACCATGATATATATTCATTCATGCTGATGTAAGTTGGTTATTCCTTTTGGAAAAAACGTTATTTTTCCTTCCATAATGTGATACGGTAGATACGGGTTTCAACGAACCTGTCGGGACCACCTTTTTGTTTCATTGGATTCAGAGTTTCGTTGAAGTTTTTATAAAACTGGTTACAAACAGTGTTTCCTGTTTTCCGCGAATTCGCAGAATTCCGCGGTTCGCGGAGCTCCGCGGAGACAGATTTTTCCAAAAAAAAATTCCAAGTGACTGTACACTATTATAGAATACATCCATTTTACCCTTCGATTGTTACAATTTCTTATTTCTTAGGGGTAAAGCCCCCTTGACCCCCGGTTATTTTTCAGCGGTTTTTTCAAAAACTCACAGGAAACACTGTACAAAGCAGTCCATTATTTTGGTCGTATCTTATTTGCGTAATATAAAATAATCCCCTCACCAAAAGTTTCTTGCCACACCTCTGATGAAAGAATCAAATTTCCAAAGAATGTGACCACTGTACGATTCAATTTACTTTCATATATTTTGGGGATAAAATCATGCGGATGTTCACCACCCCCTCCCCCCCACCGAGTACCAAAATTGCTTTAAAATACACCATTATCTTTCATTTTTCAAAGCTTTTCGCCTCGCTCACTCGGCTTATAATATGATCTCACCGAACAAAAATTCCCCGCTACACCCCTGATGAACAGTTCACATTACCAAAGAAAGTGTACACTACAAGTCAATTTACTCTCATACATTTTCTGGGGTGAAAGCATGCGGAAGTCCATCACCCCCCATCGGATACCTAAATTGCTTTAAAATGCACCATTAAGCTTTCAT
>JAUUEB010336889.1:0-12581 GCA_032362205.1 Clione limacina
CACCCCCCCCCCCCCCCTCGCACCCCAATGGTGGATCCACCCCTGGTTCAGAGTTGTAGTGTATAATCTTATATTATTTACCGATATTAAGACTGTGTTTATCGCAAGATAAAATCTGTTTAAATTCTTCTTCAGGGCGTATCCTTTTTTCTTTTTAACACTTTTTCTTTTTTATGTATTTTGTATTTTCAGGTTTCATGAACAGAATGTATCATCCAAATATAGATGAAGTGTAAGTACATTTTCTTTCTGTTTCAAACATGTGTATTTTGTATTTTCAGGTTTCTTGAACAGAGTTTATCACCCAAACATAGATGAAGTGTAAGTACATATATAAAGCTTTTCAAATAATTTTTGTTATTAGACAGTTTAGATCAAAGATATAAATATATATATATTACAGTCAGAGATGTGTATGGACCCAATGTGATATCAGATGCATGGTTTGACCCCTTCAATGGGCACATTTTTCAAGGTAAAAAAATGTGTAAAGCTATCCTGTTATGTGGTTGGTGCATATCGCTTGTGCAAACAGATTTCATTACCAGTACTTGCATGTCCACAATCCTTGGTAGGCAGGATCATGTTATAAACTTTATAAATCACAGTATCCTTAAAAGTACACAGGATCTAGCTCCTTGTGTAGGTTGCACTCGCTACAGAACCCTTGGTGGATAGAAATAAACAAAATTATGTGTGATAAGGGCACCACCATGACAAAATTAAAAAACTAAGTTCTTCTTAACTAAATGTCACTTTATCATTCTAGTAGATGTGAAAGAATGTTCAAAAGTTGGATAGAAGTCACCATAGGGGCAAGGGGAGGCACCAAAATTGTTAGAAAGAGAAATAAACACAGCTCTCTGTGCATCAGGTCTTTTAATCAGTTTGAGAACAAACCAGGTGTCTTCCATCATCAGCTGCCTTAACACCAGACTGTCAAAGTTTTGGCAAGTTGGGGAGTACTTCAGTTTGAAGCCCCGCCAGCAGCAACAGCTACTTAGACGACTCCTGGTTACATGCATATCATACCTTTTGTCCCCTTTCTTTGACATTGCTCCATCCCCATATTAATCTACTAGCTTCTTCTCATGGCTGTCTTTCTTTTCTTCCCAGTGTACCCTAAAGCTTTCAGTAGGGATGGCATTGACCCTAATAAAAAACCTCTGCATCCCACTTCTACTGGGCGCACACTGACACCAATCCTTTCTGTCTCCACTATAAGATGCTTTGCTATTTGTGGCTCCCCCCTCTTCTCTGGAAACTGTGAGTTTGACTATCATCAGGTGTTTAGTGCTAACAGAAGTTATGATAATGTCAGGTCTTAGCTGCAGACATGGGTACGAAGCTGGCTTTGCGAAGCTGCAGTTTAGAAGCCAAGGCTTCGTCCTGTTTTCTTAATTTCGAATACAGGCAAGCTGGGGACATTGTTTTTGGCAGGCCTTACCATCTTTTCAAAGCTGCAGTGATCCTGGTCTGGATCCTCTTCACTGCTGTGTTGGTCACATTGTAAATAATGCTCAAGGGCCACATTAATCTCAGTAGCAACATATGTTGAAAGATCCATGCCTTGTATCTCCAGGGAAGTCTGTAAGTATTTTTCAATTTTCTTAAATTCCCGCTTTGCTTGTTCTTCAACTTCTTTTTCAATACTGCTGTGTATTCTAAACATCCAGACATAGCTGGTACACCACCTTTCTTGATTGATGTGTTGATCTAGATGTTCACCAGCACAAAGTCCAAAATTCTCTCAGAGTTAAGAGCAAAAAACATCATGCCTTCTACATTTAACAATGACACATTTCTCCACAAAAGATGTTCCCTGTTCTTTGTGCAACCAAGGATGGTTCTCATACCCTAATTTTAGATGACTTCCAATTTGTGAAGATTGGTCTTAGACAGGCATGGGTACGAAGCTGCAGTTTAGAAGCCAAGGCTTGGCTTCGTCCTGTTTTTAAAGACAGGCTTTGGCTTCATCCTCTTTTGGAAGAGAGGCTTTGGCTTTCTAAAACAAAGACTTCGGCTCTGGCTTCGTGAGTTCCTGCTTCGCACCCATGTCTGGTCTTAGAGGGTGTGCTGATACCAAAGCCATACTCAACCACAGACAGGACCAGAATTTGGAAGAGGATGACAAAAATTTGCCATATTTTTGTAATAGTTGAAGTGAAGAAACAACATTCATATGATGACATTACATTATCTAAAAATGAAGTCTTCTTGACAAGGAAAGGAAAAGTTCTTAGCTCAGTAATAAAGTCAAATTAGCATATATATATATATATTTTTTTTTTTTTCAGAGAGTTGAAGATAAAAAATTACCCAAGGCCCACCCATTTCATAAAGAGATAATTTGTTTTCTAATTTATTCCTCTTGATTTAGGTCTGGAACAGTATGTCTTGATGTCATAAACCAAGCCTGGTCTGCTCTATTTGGTAAGTCTGCTTAATTTTTCATGATGAGTTCTTAGATATTTTAAAATAGCACCGGTCAAACCATTTTCGACAGAGTTGTGTTCTATCTATTCTGACCGTCGGTGCAAGGGAGATAAATTTCAGACTAATTTTTTGTTCATAGTCATGCCACTTAACCTGTTTTTAGCTTTAAATAACTTATGTATAATAATTAGTTTATTCCTTTTTTAGAAGCATGGCATGCTTCTTTTTATCCTGATTCTCTCTGTAACTTGTAAAATCATTGCTGGGCTAAAGGTGTTTATAATTTGTTAACATAAAGTGTTGTATGTACTCTTCGGATCTCTTTACAAAAGGATTTTGATTTTCATTACAGATTTGTCAAACATATTTGAGTCATTCTTGCCTCAGCTGCTCACCTACCCTAACCCTATTGACCCCCTCAATGGTGATGCTGCAGCATTATACCTTCACAAGCCAGAGGATTACAAAAAAAGAGTCAGTGGTGAGTAGCAATGATACTGTTTATTTAGCAAGTATGAGGTTACTTCAGCTTTTTAGTTCTCAGACCTTTTTCATGTTGACTTTGAATAACAACAAAGTCAAACGCATTTTGACCCCTCGAAGTGTTTATTATAAATCAATGATTGGCAGGTTCAGCATTTCCTCAGCTATTTTCATTTCTTGTTTGCCAAGAGCCATACCTTTGAAGATTTTCAGCACTTGGCAACTTTACCTAGTTTTGCTTTTTTTTCCATATCTTAAGATATTACAGATAAAATAGTGGATCTACTATCGATGGTGATAGAATATTGTCTTAAGATATTGTTTGATATGTTTCAGACTATGTTCAGCGATATGCCACCGAGGAAGCCTTGCGTGAGTCAGAACAAGCATCATCTTCCAGCGAGTCTTCAATGAGTGATTTTTCAGAGGACGAGGCACAGGACATGGAGTTATAATAATACGTGTTGGTCCCTTCTGTTAGGGATCTGCGTGAAATACACCTTAGCCTTTGTCTTTTCCAATTGTACACTCAAAGCAAGATATTTCATTTTGTACATAATGCATTCAAATTTCCCATATTTTTCAGTTTGAATGTGTGTGGCCGGGTAAAACTAATGCCTTTGTTTTCATTCAATTTTCTAAATGCTTTAAATATGTATTGCATCATTGTTTGAATATTCCATGCCATTAGTTTAATTAATTTTAGGTATTTTTAAATTATGAAAAGCTGTTTTTTAGTGACAACTTGTGAATGGAGTCCCAATATAATCGGGCCATTATGATATTTTATAGATTAGTAGGCGAGATATTCTGAAGCGGCCATCTAATGGCAAAAGTATACTTTCTAAGTTGAGCCATCATAAATGTATACAATTTATTATAGGCTATTATTTGCCTACTAATCTATTAAATATGAGAAAGCTGTTATAGAAAATGAAAAAGTAGAAAAGTAACCACTTGCACTTATTGATTGTAACTTGTTGATTATGTTAAATATTGATTGGGTTTTTCTAGAATAGTTAAATAGAATCAAGCATAAGCCACTTGTTGTGAAAAGGTTTATAGTTGGTTTTGTGGGCAACTAAGTTGTCTAGAATTTCCTCTATTCTAATTTCTATGTATTACTGTGTGTAAGACAGTATCTTTTTTTTCGAAGAAACTTTCGTAATACGACAGTCTAGTCTGTGTGGTTTTTTAGTTATGAATTTTATACACTGATCTTAGGTATGACAAGTAGGCATTTATACTTCTTCTCTTGGGTTGTGGCAATACTTTTTATGATACTGTAGCTCAAAGTTTTGGTTTAAAAGATATCGAGAAGTTACAACCCTTTGGGGTTGAGGTGCTCTGGCGCGGACTGTCTACGGAGTAAGTATTATAATAGAGCTTTGATCTGTTTAAAAAGTTTCATTTTGCTCAACTCTTTTTTATTTTATACTTCTTCTTTCCTGAAGTGTCAGGTTTCACTTTTTTATTGCCAGCCATAGCCTTAGAAAATGGCACATTTTTATAATTTCTGTTGAACAATTAGATATTATTCATAGGGATAAAGAGAAATCTTTTCAACTTGACAAAAAGAACCAAATGAAACCTTTCCTTTAAATATTAAATTGTTTTAATTTGTTATGTATTTTAAACACAGGTTTTATATTTATGTTTTAAGTAACAAGCTGCATCTTTTAGTGACCATTTGTTGTGTTAGTTCTGTCCCTGTGCCGCACACTGAATGTATATAAAGTGGATTGTCAATCCAAGTATGATTTTAAAGAAACTGCAATATGGGACTTGCAGCTCAGAAAAATATTTTTATGACACTCCGTAATGAAATGAGGCAATTGTAAAACTTTGTTTGTTATTAAAATCTATTAACATTTATGGTCTGATTTAAAAGCTGTTTTGGCTTGGTTTGTATGTATTTAGCTTTTTTATACTTGGACTGTATGATGATTGTAAGAGTGTTTACGTACTGTTAGTTTTTGACAATCTCTCAAACATTTTATGAACTACTGCTCAGTAATGTTTCCCCTAGTATTATCAGAATCTTTATTTTTTTTAGAGATTTCATTGAGCTTGCATCGTGGTACGCTTGCTTAGAGCCATTTGTTTTCTAACTGTCACCTTAGCAGTCTAAATAACAAATCATCTTCTGAAATTTAGAAGTGATCACTAATTGGCTCAGGGGAAGTAACAGAGTGTGTAAAGTCACTAACGCTTAAAATTAAGTCTCATTTTCATAACATATGATAAAATATTGACAATCACAAAACAATTGGGTTCTCATCTGAATAACTTGCAATGTGTTGAACTGTTCTGACCAGTTGATGCTTATTTATGATAAGTTTCATTGTCCTAAGATATAAGAATGAAATCAGTATCACTCAATTAAACTACTCTTTCTCATTCTATAAAGTATGCAAAGGTCAGTTCAGTATATTATGTGTTTGATTTCATACAGATTCAATAAGGATTGAAATAGTTCTGAATGATATTGCGTAATAACTGTATTAATAGATATTTTCATTCATTTTATAAGATTTATTTAGGATACTTATGTTTAAGGCGCTACAAGTTGGCATTGTGTATTAGCATTACTCACCAAGTTTTCTTAATCATAATTTATTGAAAATTGAGATAATTCTAAAAAGTAACAACTGCCTCATTTTGCTACGGAGCATGATTTTTGTAAATTGTCTTTTGAACAATGGTAATTGATTCCATGTTTGTTTTAAATCTATGTGAGATATATATTTACATACCACAGTTAATATGACAGGTAAGACCTACCTGTGTGAGTCTTAGTTAAATATGCTTGAAAGTTTGAAAAGGATGAAATAGGAGGGAAATAAACTGAATTTGGAAAAGAAGAGAGAGACATCTTGTGTATTAGAGAGGGAGGGACTCGTGAAATATTGAAACTATAGATCAGAGGGATTGATTGAATTTACAATAAATTACTGTTTTATAGTTTGGATGAAGATTATCATATTTTGTATGTGTGTATATGTTATTGAGTTTGTGTGTTAAACCTTTTCATATTTGTGAGGTATATTGCACTTGTATTCGTCTGAAAGAAGAGGAAAGGTTCTGGATTGGTGTGAATCGTACAAATGAATTTGAATGTAGTATGACTAGTCATATATATTGGTTAGCAGTTCTAGCATATAGAATAAGTGCACTTTTTTATTTGGTTTTAGCTGACATGTCGCTGTCGTTGACTTGAATTTGGCTGTGAACATTGATAAGTACTTAGGAATGTGGACGTTTTATGTCTTTGAAATCATATCTGTCCTTGATTTTAATTCCTTCTTTGGTTTTTACCATATTTTCCAAGTTCAAGTGATTAATTAGTAAGTATATATGGTATAGAATGTTATATCATGGATCTTTTTTAAATTACACAAGTAAATTACAATGCATCAGAAGTTATAGGTTGGGAAAAGTCTTTTTATACTGTAAAGGGACTATTATTTGATCTTATTAAACATATTCTGTTAAATATCAGCAAAAGTTTATGTTTGTTAAGTGGCTCTGGCCTTGAAACTGAAAATGTTTTGACTTTTATACTTTCTAAAAAAGATGATTTTTTAATTATGAATCCCAACAAGTCTCTTCAAATTATAAGCCATTTTAATCTTTTAGGTTTAGAATTAGATATTTACAATTGATGTATTCTAGTTCATATTTTGTTAATCTTATTTTGTTTGGGAAAACATTTTTACGTTGAATATGTTTGCAAGCATCTGTGAACATGAGGCTTATTTGCCCCATACTGTTGGTTATGCCTGAGTTTACTGTCAAGTCTTTCATAATCGTTCTGTAAGGCCATTACATTCTCGGTGATTTCTCTTATTTGTTTGTATTAAGCTTGCAGTTGGCGATGAGAAATTCTCAAATTGATGTGTTTTTATTTTCCTTTTCCAAGCAATAATTTTTACTCTTTACTATAAGCAGCCTAAGAGTTTCAATTTTTTAACAGGAGGAAATTACAAAATATTCCTATGATAATTATTTTTATGTGCCAAGACATATCCTAGATTGATAATATTTCTTATTTTCCAAGCCGTAAGAATTAAAGCACCTCTGAATTTTGTTGCTAATTTTTATGCAAACAAAAGCATGAAATTCTTTTGATACAAACTTTTCTGTTCCAACAAAAGCATTTCTCAAATAGAGAGATTCCTTAGTTTATTTAATAACTCATTCCCTTGTTATCTTTTATTTTGTGTGGTGTATGTAAAGAGTGAATGTAAAAGTAGATTCATGTAGCAGACTTATAACCATGCAGAACGTACGGAAAGTGTGACAAAGTTGTAAAAATTGTAGATTTTCACATTTAATGATTTGTGTATGTATGTATTCATGTACTGCTATGCATTTGATATCTCCACATCTTTAAGAGCATAATTTGTTTACCCATAGATACTGCTCACTGCTATCGCATGAACATCAGGCACATTTTGTTGTATTATGATGAAGTCACAAGCATAAGAAAATAGAAAGTACTTATATGAAGTTTTATAACCTTAATTTCTTTCTAAGTCATTAGGCAAATTTCTAGTTCATTTATCGGTGTGTCTTGTGTTTTCCCCGAGAAATGAAATATTACGTAGAATGTGGGCTCCTTAGTGTAGTGGTTAGTCCACTCAATGACCATGTGGGAGGTCCAGGTTCAATCCCCTCCAGGACGCCCTTGAATTTTTCTGCTGCTCCCCTGTCCAGCCATCATTATAACTGGGTAACTGACAATAGGCAGTAAATGTCTATGTTCGATTGCTAAGTCAAGGCGCTTAACAGGTGACCCCTGGTATACTTAGCATGAAGTGAGAATGTACAGATTTGTCTCCATTGGGCCTGTCGGGGAAAGAATAAGTGTAAAGGGCTTTGAGCTTTCTCCAAAAAGAAAGCGCTATATTAATGCCTTTATTATTATATTTTAATAATTAAAGATTAAAAGTCATTGGTGACATTTTACAGTCAGCTGGATTTGTTTTTTCAACTTTGTTATAAGAAATAGGTGAAGTTTTCAGTCATCCATATTGAATGTGATTGCTGTAAATACTGGAGAATTGTTAACTTTTATAATATGCATGTATCCCATGTACTGCATATTTAATCAAGTTTTATCCATTAATCACATTGTTTTGAAAGTACAACTAACTTGTGACTAAAAAAGCACAATTATATATGTTCATTCTTTTATCAATTTTATTTTAGACTTATTTTTTTAGTCTTAATTTGCTCTTAAAGAAACAGTGAGCTTTATTTGAAAGATGATAATAAAATGTTATAAATCTTGAAAATCTTGTCTTATCTTTGTACCTTATAAACCTAAAGTAAATAATATGATTTCCTTGTATTGTTATTTTAAAATCTTTTTTGGGGTCAATTAAATGGTTAAAAATTGTTTGAGAACTGAGGATCAAACTGAGGTAACCTGTCAAATAGCCTGCTGTTCTACCAACTGATCATGAGTAGATCTAGTTTAATGTTCTTATTAGTTGAATGAACTCATTGAAAGTTAAGATGTTCTATTCTTAACCCCTAAACACAAGAAAACTCTATACTTGTCGAATAGTAGAAAGACTGTAACAACTCTCGACTTATGTTTTTGTTTTTCATTTTAGTTTTTTTTTATACTTGAGAATAATAATAGAATAAAAGGTTACTATTTGACAGTCGATGTTTATGGGATCAGATGGTGTGGGGTTTTCTTTATTACTTTTTATGTACTGCTTTTCAGTAAACCATGAACTTTTGATGTTTCTAAAAGTTTTCATTATACATGAGTTAACTCTTTGTCAGTTTTTCAATGTTTATTACAAGTCAGAGCGCATTTTCTTTGATGCCAAAAAGTGTGTAATCTGTACATGATTGTTTTACTGATTAATCTCAATTTCACATATTTTAGTTATTTAAACTGATCATTTGTTTAGATGTGTTAGACAAGAGTCTGTATAAATAACCTCTATATTAAATATTACAAATTAACTGGTGACTTATTATAGGAAACTATTATTTGGGTACACAAGATTTCTATGTACTCAGTTTTGTATCACTTATTTACAAATATATATTTCTAAAAAAAACCTGGTTGAAACAAAATACAAATACAAAACTATGAATGAACCCATAACTATTTCGGACTCAAACGAGAGATAGCATGTGCATATATGCCCAGTGACGTTTTAGCACGCCTCAAGCTTATTTACAGTGAAAAATTATTGCTTAACTTAGTGAATATGGTATCAGACTGTCAGGTGCTCATTTACCTAAAACCTTTTTTTTAAATTAACAGTAGTTTCTGATGGCATTAAATATTTGTGTTAAGACTGGTCAGTCCAATGTCAGTATACTGTGACTGGGTGTAATATACAAGTTATGCTACACCTTATATCCACTTTGTGACAGCAGGTAAAAACGTCTAAGTAGCTCGTCAATATAACCTACCATGTGTTGATGTTGAACCTCTTACAACATATTGACCATCCCAAAAAACTCTTTATCACAACCTGAACTGGAGTATGTCAAACTTAACATGAGCAAGACACCTGAATTTAAGATCAGATTTGAATTAAAAAAATCCTTAGTAGAGTAAGGTTACACAACCGTAGTCAATACATGTGTTATTGCATCTTAATACAGGGATTTTATTATTAA
Source organism: Clione limacina (assembly GCA_032362205.1). Lineage (NCBI taxonomy): Eukaryota > Metazoa > Mollusca > Gastropoda > Pteropoda > Clionidae > Clione > Clione limacina. The sequence goes on from JAUUEB010336889.1 coordinate 9,577, forward strand.
TTCATCTATTTTATTGACTTGTTTAGGCAATCATATCTCTGCTTTAAAATGAATAACCCATCAGTGTAATCATATATCCAACATCAGATGTGTAGCAGGTCTTGTATGTACATATATGATAGACATTTTCATTCAATGATTATGCACCTGAAAGGAAAAATAAAATTTTCAGGAATTGATTTGTTTTTGTAGTGTTATTATATTTTGCCGGATGAAAGCTGTTTCATATAGACTTAATGAAAGGACATACAATTCTATCAATAACATTGCCTTTAGTTGCTGTATTTAATGATTGAGTCTCTGGTTATAGTTTATATACTGTTAACATAGAACTGAAGACCTCTCAATATGCAAAAGTAAACTTTTGGATATGGCTTTATTGGGCCTGTATTGTTGTATACTTGCCTGATGCCATATGCTGTCAACTGTAGCATAAAAAAAAGTGTTTTCTAATGTTGGATAGCTGCCGCCCTCTGAGCAAAAGGACACACCAAAATGTTTAAACATGAGTGGGCAAAGCAGTGGCCTACGCAAGATCAGTCCTCTTGGTTTGCTCTTGACCAAGTTGATTCCTTCCAAGATGATAGCGGGAAAATGTTTCTAACAACAAAATTTAATTATTTCTGCAAACATAAATTATTTAAAGCCAAATCCTGTGTAAAATTGTGTATGTGTACTTTGAATTCACCTGAGGAATAAGATCCAAAATCACATCATTTATGAACAATAACAACCTCATCATATTTCATATTTTTTACCTGACAGTGTACTCATGAGTACTCACTCATGAAATGATGTAATTCCAACTAATATACCGCTGGTCAAGGCCCTTGTACTCGTCAATTTACAATACAAAATGTTATTGTTTGCAATATATTGTTAGAAAAAACTTTTAGGAACCTAAAAACATAGTTCGCCAAAAATGTCATGGTTTATTGATTCGTGCAGGGATTTTGCAAATGAGTGTTCTTCATATAGGCAGTTATTTAATCTCATAAACTCACTTGCATGACCCCTGCATGACTCAATTTACCTTTGATATTTTGGTGACTTCAATTTATTGATAGTTTACACTCTTAGTAGGCAAAAAATATTAAGTTTAATTTAATGCTCATAGATAAGGCATGGGAATTGCCTTCGGAACTGAAAAGGCTTTTGTTTTTTACTTTATATTACTATATCCGCTAATAACCTAAATAAAAAAGCCACTTTTTACACGAAAAAGTTACCCAAAGTGACTTATATTTTTTTCATCTGATTTATATGTGTCAAGGCAACCTATTTAGAAGTGCTGAACATCAAGATACGACACTTTGATTTTTGGACCATATTTGTGGTGAGATAGTGACCTGATGACGTCACGATCACGCTTGACCTCGTAATTCAAGAACTTATGGTCGTACCGTAAAAGCAAACACATATTTGTAATCGTCATTAGCAACCGGTCTTGATCAATTCTGAACATGTTGGTTTTTTGACCAGTGGTCAGCTCTAGTGGTTCAGGTGGATTTTTTGGCAATGGCAAAATTGTGTGTCTATATACCCTAAGGTTCAATAAAAATTCAAGTCCGGTAGAGTCCTGGGGGTGCAGAGAAACCTCTCATTCACCCCCTAATATATATGACAGTTATGCTACACATTTATATCCGTTCAGTAGGAACTCCAAATTTCTATACAGCAGATTGGACATACAACGTAGGTCACTGATCCAGGAAGTCCGTGATAGTCATTCAAGTGTTATGTCATGTTTAACAGTCTCTGGCGCTGTGATTTATTGATTGATTGGTCTGATGCAGGTAGGCAGTAAATAGTAAAATATCAAATCATCAAAACAGATTATGTGCCAATTACAAAATATTTTCTCACTTTATGGGTATGGCTTATATTCTGTTTAAAAAGAATTGAAGCCCCCCCCCCCCTTCTGAAGGCGGATAGCGGTCGCCCTCTGGGCGAAGGGAAGCACCAAAGTGTTGACGTAAAACATGTGTTATGCAAAACATGTGATGGCCAAAAACACGAGTGTGTAAAAAGCAGTACACTAACGCAAAATTCAGTCAACAATAGTTGACTCCGTTTGAGGTCAAAGCTAATGATCGAGAAGACTCACAATATTCAAATAACAAATGAACATACAAGTTATATTTTGCTAACCACGCATGCTTGTACTATTAGCAGCTAGCATGCTTATATTCTATTAGTTGTGTACAGGAAACTGTAATTTACTGTAATTACTAAAAATTGTTTTCTAGGGTAAGAATGTGAAAACGAATAAAGACACACTAGAAGACAATTGTATTTTAGTTTAAAACATGTGCATCCCACCACCCCCTTAATTCGTCGGTGATCTCCCCTATTTTTTCGTTAGTCAACGGTATTTTTTGTAGAGGGTGTTTACAAACTTGAACGCCAATTTGTGTTTTGTGTCATAATTTTGGTAGATTATTTCATTTTCAAAACTGAACCATATCAATCATTTTTTGACTGGATTTGTCTTTCTTTTTTTGGTCGCTTTTGAATAATTTTTAATTGAGATTTAGCATTGCAAGTAGAGGGGGCGTGACGACCAAAAAGACCCAAAATTATATTATTCATATTCATTAATCGTTAGATTCACATCTTCACGTAATTATGTTTTCATTAATAATGTAGACAGGTCATACGTGTTAACTCTCTTCATACGCTCTATTGATTTCAGCCACCTCCATAAAACACACACACACACACACGCTAAGGAACCCGGAACTTGTCGAACAAGTAATGCAGTCGTGCGGATCGAAGTGTAGTTTGTAGTACAAAAATAAATGACGATAAAGAGCCATGGCTTACCGCACACAGCCTTGACGGGGAAATATCTGTTGACAATGTTTGCATGTGTACTTATGTGAATACTTCAATATCAGTAGTAAGTGAGTTCATATTAATTTATTTTTCTGTTTGTTCAGCTCAAAAAACATCTCTCTCTCTCTCTCTCTCTCTCTCTCTCTCTCTCTCTCTCTCTCTCTCTC
>JAUUEB010337111.1:0-12581 GCA_032362205.1 Clione limacina
TCGGATTTCGTAAATTATCATTTATTTTAATTCCTCATTTCCTTAGCTTGCTTATTATTTCTACAAAGTAAATGTTGTTTATTTTCGGTCAATAAAATCGGATATGAAATATAATAAATATCGTAAGATCTGTCATTTAAGCATATCATTGCAAACTATTTCATACTAAGACATTATTTTGACTCCGTTTCTCTGATATTTTTAAATATACCCTACCCTCGCAACAGAAAACATGTTTTTTTTTATAACGTACGGGGAAAACATTATAATCTAAAGAAAACATATCTAACCAGTAGAAGACTGACCAGGTTTTCAATGGTCCAGTAGAGTTGATCACTCACCATGCAAAATTAAGTGGACGAGCGATGAATGCAGTCCATTACACTTGCTCTGTGCTTTTATAAATCTGCTGTCCAATTTTAAAGGAAATCCACCTTTTAAGAAACCTCCGAAGGAATTCCAGAACTATATCATTAATTCTATGGGCAACACAATAACAGGAAACGAGGCACAATTTAACCGCAATCCAAAAGTGGTTAAAGAGAAAATAGAAGAATGGTCTGCACAGTTATTGCAACAACTTCACTTAGGCGACATTGCGGTATTTGATGAATTTGAAACTAATGTTCCGTCAATTCATGAAACTTGACGCTAGATTTCACACATGTTAATTCAAAAGAGAGGATATCCCATGCAGATGACAACACTTGAAATTATTCACATCAACGATCTTGCGACAATGATAAAAGTATAAAATAAAATCTGTAAGAAGTTAACACAGCGTTATCAGCACACAACAAATTAAAAAAAACGTCAAAGTATAGACGTTTCATCCAGAATGTGTAATCCAGAAAAAGAATTTAATTTCTTAAATTAAAAAAATGTAGAAAAGTATAATTTTGTCATAGATGTGATAACAGTTGTCGACCACTACTTTCACCGTGTGCCGTCACCTGCTGCAGTGTACAATCGTAACCTATGACTCTACGATAAGTTAGCCCGTCCTCCCCTCTCGTGATTGGCAATATAACGCTCGACCCAAGTTTGCCCGTTCGATATAACAGACATGTTAAGTTGGCTGTAGATTACGTGCATGATTTGATGTAGAACTCATCTGACACCTTACCTGTGCAGTCGATCATCAAACAGGGCATTACACCATGGGATCTTTGACGTATACAATACGGGATCAGTTTTGCAAACTTCCTCATTTATTACATACAGTCTTTTAACAGGATAGTATTGCACGTAGTCTCAGCTAACATATTTCTGTTATATAAAATAAGCTAGGGTCGTGCGTTATTTTGCCCACCGAGGTACCCGACTATTCGGCACATGTCAATGTAGGATTGCTAAAGTCTTATCTTGATTACTTCCCGGAAAGCTGAGAATGTATAGGCTTTTTTCATTGAGCCTGTCGGAGTTATAATATTGTAAAGCGCTTTTAGCCAGCCTGCTGGTCAGAGAAAGTGCTATTAAAGGTATAATACCACTATTCTTTCCTCTGAATTAATTACTATTTATCTTAACTAAAATATTGACATTTTGAGTAAACATAGCTTATATACAAGCATAACAACCCTTTTGGGCGTTTTTTTTATACCTGACACTTTGGTGCTTAACATACTTTACTTTTAAGAAAATTGATTGTCCAGAATTGTCAGTAGAGGACCTGCTCTGTCGTGTGTTCAGTAAATAAACTTTTTGCTCTTACTCATATTTTTCCTTATTTCTAACATATTTCACATCAATTAAAAACAAAACATTTTGGCTCATGTTGTTGCATTTTAAGTAAGAATACAATAATTACAACATCTTAAACCACCAAACAAGTCCTAGTCACTTTTTTTAATAATATAATCTATAATTAATTGCACTGAAAAATTGTTCCACTACCATTTTCCTAAATTAAAAAAGTAACATTATATCTTCAATGCAAAATTATTATAATTATTATAATTGTCATTAATTATCATCATCATTGGAAATGTGCAACTGGTGAAAAACAGTGAACGCACTCTGTGCTGATGTCACAATTTTGAGCCTGCTATGATACAGGTAACTGTTATTTAGCAATAAAAAATGTCGATACATCACCCGTCTGGGATACAAATCACGAGTGTAGTTGTCAGTTAAACAAGCGGAAATTTGACATTTTCTCTAATTACTAACTGGGTTAAGCAGTCTGCTGAGTACACTACACGAAGTTTGGTCAACCATTAAAAGATTAATAATATAAGAAGACTTGCTTGCGATGAAGTTCTCAGTGCGTATAAATTGATTTTCTTATGAAAACAGACAAAGTGGAAATAATGGCTTAGCAGACGCCTGTAGCATCACTTAGATGTTGTAAGGTTATCGTACACCATGCAAATAATAACCCGTTTCATTTAGATTCTATTTTTTGTAAAGTACGGAGTTAGGGGACAATTCTGGTTTAACCTGAACAGTCTAAGTAAGTCCGTGTGTACACGATACACATTCGTTCAATTGGAATTTCATAATCATTAAATTCTAGACGCAGTAGCACCCATTGCAAAGAATCAAAACTAAGTAAATTTCATTAAAAGTACAATGCAGGCAATATAATTTTTTGGTCCTCAATAAATAATAATACAACAAATCAACGTCTTTTTACCTTAAAGTGTAGAAAATATGAGAAAAGGGCGGAGTTGTTTTTATTGGTGAGGAATACTGAAGGCACTTGAAATAATTTTACAACAAAAAGAGGGCAGTAATTACACATATATTATTATGTATGTGAAAATATTAGCTCGTTCAGAAACAAGTAAAACAAATGAGAGTAACTTACTTGAAAATTATATCTCCTGTACAAGACAGTGTAAAGTTACACATTAGTGTCGCGTGACATGCAATTGGTATTTCCTTTGGTTATCAGTTATCAGTACAGTTATCGAACTTTGCATTGGGTGTATCTATTTCTTAAACACTAGAGATAACAAGGTGACATTCTTGAGACATACTTCACTTATGAACACGCTCCTGGGTGGATATCGCATACTTTCAGACAATAGTTCTAGTTAAGTATATCAGTGATCTGAATCAGTAAAGATAAATAAGCAGAACATTAAAGAGTGTTTGGCAAGTTCATCGTGTTCCAGGAAGTTTGATTTAAAAATTGCCTTTTGGGGAACTTTTGGTAGGCTTGTTACATCTCTATAGCGTAAGCAAGTATTCTGAACCAGTGGCGTGTTCAGCCTTCTACTCTTACTGCGACTCGCTTTTATGTACTGTTCCAGCTGAATTCTAACCGCAATGTAGCATTAAAAATACTTTATTTCATAAACCTTTTCAACTTGATCATAATCGGCCCTACGGTGTAATGGATATAATGGATGCATGTGAATCAAACGACCATGGGTTCGATACTGCTCGGAGGAAGTTTACATTTTTAAATAAATTGTAGGATAGAAAATTCTACTAAGTCCAGTATGAGGTTCACTTCTCTAAAATACCTAATTTCGCAGTGAAATCCTCTTACGTCCTTTGCAACGCCGAGCTGGAATTCAAGATAAACTAGCGGTTTTTACGAAGGGGAGCAACAAAGTGTGAAACCAAAACACGAGTGTAAAATGTAAATGTTTTACGGCCTTTGCAACACATGAAAGTCATATGAAAGAAGTGGCTACAATAGAGTCGTGTGGAAGGTGGCAGCAAACATGTACAAAAACACGAGTGTGGGAAGCATTTCGCTTCAGCAAAAGTCAGTCAACAAACCAAATTCGAGATATAATGAAAGGAACAAAACGAGCAAATAACCGTTAAACACAAAAAAATTAAGTTTAATAAACAACAAAACACTTACTTGAATCTCCTCCAAGCACATGCCAACTAGTAGATAAGTTTGCGTTCTGGAGCGCCCGGCTAAGGCGTACGTCCAAGGTAGACAAGACCTCGTTCGAGAGGTCAAAGCGGTCACTCTTGATCAGCTCCAGGTTGTCCAGAGCGTGATCATTATAGACACTGCTTGTGAGGAATTTGGTCAGGTAAAAAGTGGAATCATATTCGTAGTTGAAGTAGCAGTGTGCTAGGGAAGCATAGCTGAAGGCACCTGAGGGGCTGGATTTATCCCCGTCTTCCACAACCTCTACAAGGGTCACACTCACCTCCTCGGCAATATCATGACCTGAGAGGAACAATAATTGGGAGTTAAATGCCAGCTTCGTTATAGGGGATACATATTTGACAACAGACAACAAGACAAGGTTTACCTTAAAACGAAGGATACATATTCACAAATATACCATAACAATACGATGTGTACAATAACACCGGGGATACATATTTACCAACAGACCACAACCTAGAAAATGAGTACAATAACACGAGTGGTACATCAACCAGACCACCACAAAACAACGTGTAGAATAACACCGGGGATACATATTTACCAACAGAGCACAACCTAGAAAATGAGTACAATAACACGAGTGGTACATCAACCAGACCACCACAAAACAACGTGTACAACAACACCGGGGATACATATTTACCAACAGAGCACAACCTAGAAAATGTGTACAATAACACGAGGGGTACATCAACCAGACCACCACAAAACAACGTGTACAACAACACCGGGGATACATATTCACCAACAGAACACAACCTAGAAAATGAGTACAATAACACGAGGGGTACATCAACCAGACCACCACAAAACAACGTGTTCAATAACACCGGGGATACATATTTACCAATAGAGTACAACCTAGAACATTAGTACAATAACACGAGGGGTTCATCAACCAGACCACCACAAAACAACGTGTACAATAACACCGGGGATACATATTTACCAACAGAGCACAACCTAGAAAATGAGTACAATAACACGAGGGGTACATCAACCAGACCACCACAAAACAACGTGTACACTAACACTGGGGATATATATGTACCAACATACCACAACAAGAAAATAACAAAACACATTTTCGGTATGCGTCATTATGCAACATCTGGCAACCATCTTGTATGATTATTTGTATTTCTTTCAAACGATTATAGAAGGTGAGAAAGCAAAAAAAACGCGTCTGCATCTATTTGATGAAACGATTAGCTTTGTGTCAACAAATTAACGAGATAATTATTTTTTTGTCCCCAGACCTTGTCTCGCGTCACCTGGCCCATAAAGCATCATTGGAAGTGCATAAAGGTGATAGCGCGTATTGAATGAAAATTACAAATTGAGTTTCATGCCAAAATACACAACACAAAAAAGTTTTTGATGAAAGAATAAATCTGGGCAAAAAATAATAATGAAATAATAATGTAGTAAAAAAAAAAATTCTAAACCACTTCTCACCATTCTTAGCTGGGTAATGACGAGTTTAACTGGGTTTACATATGTATGCTTCAGTAAAAGTCCAGCACCCAGACCCCTAATCCATGTACCCCCCCCCCCCCCCATACCAATTCCAATCATATAATAATATGATTTTGTTATATGGGCCCTAAGAGTCCGAAATAAGTATTTCACAGGAAAAATGTTCTCAATAGGGGGTAATCGACAAATTTAGACAGCAATCCCCTATTTTCGAGCATATGCGCTCGTTCTAACTGGTCATATCGTAAGAACCAAAAGTGCAAGAGGAGCCCAGTTGGTATCAACCCCATCCCCCCCCCCCCCACTGGTAACACTTATTGGGCTAGAAATTGTTCCATTGAAAAAACAAGTTTAGAAGGTTATTCTATAAGCCATGGCCAAATTTCGGGAAATTGAATTTTTTAATGCGAATTTTCGATCGTTTTCGCCATTTCACAATGCGTCAAAAATTAATACCGTCGTATTTTATTTCCCCCTGCTTCACAAAATTCATTTCTAGTCCACCCGAAAAGGTGCCAAAACATTGATTATATATTAGACTAATGTGATATTACCAAATATTAGCAATCTGTCACTTTTCAAAGTAAGAAAATTGATACGAAAATAACGTGAGTCATTTTAGAAAACAAGACAATTTTCACCAATGAAGCCCAAGGGTCTAGAGTAAAAAAAACATGTTTTTTTCTGGTGCTTAAAAACTAGAAAGAGTGATTTGTAATATGTTTTTAAACATTCAAATTGGTTTCATAGTACCACTTAACTGAAACTGTACTCGTTGACTCCGTTCTTTTGTATGGTGTAGACACTTGGAGAACTACCCAGAGAATGGAAAGCAAGTTGATGGGTTTTGAGGCACATTATATGAGGCGAATATTAGGTATTTGGTGGGATTATAGAGTCACCAACAAGGAAGTTGCAACAGGGACAGGCATGAATCCCATAGTTTAAGAAGTCAAGAGAAGAGGATGGAAATAGCTTAATCACGTCCTTCACATGAGCAGATCTCGTCATCCCTTGATTGTTCTAACATAGAACACTCGGGGAAAGCGACGTACGGGAAGACCGCAAGGTACATGGAGGGAGAAGGACAACGGAGGATAAGAGGAAGAGGGTAGAAAAAATATAGAATGAACTGCGGTGACTATCTCCCAAGGCATTTTATTTCATTTGACGAAGTATCAAGTTATTAGGGGGTCGATTTCTTGATCCTTTTAGTCAAATTTCGTTTTAAATGAATCAAACCCCTTTTTATACTTTTGAACATGATATGGAACATCAACAAATTGTGTTTTATGAAAAAGGTTGTTTATTGACTCCACCAAAGCCCCTTAAAGGTGTAAATCGATTAAATGGCAGGAAATAATTGGTATACATCACTGAAATGTATGCAACATTCTGTTGTGTTGTATTTTTAATCCTTTCATGACTCTGTCAGAGTTAGTATTGGGGTGTGCATAGATAAGGGGTCTGGGTGCTTTATTATAATGAAGGTACGACAGACAGCCATGAACATGGGTCTTCTGGTGCTCGGCCTCGGGGCTCGGGGGGTTGGGCCATTATTTTATTTTGAAGTGTCCTAAAATTTTGAAACTTGCACTCTGGAGTCAGCTTTTTTAAACACCGAATCTTAACTATAATATTAAAACTCTTTCATCCCTGTTTCAAAATAAGAAAAAATGTCCCGATAACAAAAAGTATAATTTTTCATAAATTGTCTATTTGCGCAGGTGAGTTTCTTATATATAATGACATTGTTTACACGTCTATTTGTGGCCTGCCTTCACCCCGGGAAAATCTTTTTGTTCTTTTATTTATGATGATTGAAGAAGTGAAGAATGCTTTTAACAACCTCATTTAGGTTAAAGAACAAGCGTTTTTGTCTTTTTAAAAAACATTGAATACATAAAACATACACAATATCGGGCACCGTTCTTTCATGTTTAAGTTTAGAAACAAGTCAGCATCAGATAAACTACATTAAGATATTTGGATTGAAGGAAAAAAAAGACAAACAACAAAAGACTTAAAAAGTTTCTTCCAAAAATCAGTGCACGGGTATTCAGGAACATACAATTACCTCCAGTTCATCGACAACGCAAGGTCAATGGCATGAAAAAAACAATTAACATGTTCAGACACAGCCTTAAGACATATTTTAAACCCGTTTTTAAGTATTTGGCAAACTTTTTAGGTCGTGAGAAAAGTCGGTTTTTTGGATGGTTTATTTTCAAATAAACTGAAATTCTTGGCTAAGATACATCAGTTTGTGTCCTGGTCTTAACGCTAGACATTTAAGATGGGTGGTTTTCGACTATTTCTTACTGTGTAGAAGGTCTTTGCATTGTTCTGGAAGGGGAACAGACAGGTTCAAGTGGAAAACTAGATGGATTAGCTCCTCTTCTAATGAGCTTTTGCTTATTTGCCTTTACTTTTAAAGGGCCAACTTTGGACATATTGTCGACTCAAAGGCGTGTATATTCTTCCGTAATTCCCCCGTGGCTTAGGCTATAAATCAAATGGTATAAAATAGCTATCAAATAGGGGGAAAAGACAAATTATTTGAATAAGGGGGGGGGGATAAAACGGGGTGGAAGAATATACACCCCCGACGACTCAGCATCTTACCGAAATGTATCGAGCATCATCTCAGCTTATTTCCTTTTCTAACGTGATGGCCTTGGCCTTGAAGAGTGTAAGTTCCTAAGTGCAAAATGTTCAGGATTCACAGAAAGAAATAGACTAAGACCAAAAGATAAACAAGAACAAACTGAGAAATAATGGGGTAAGTTGATGTGTGATCGATTATATTAAAGACTTCAGGAAGGAGCTCAGTTCACGCTAAATGCCTGGGTAGTGGCCAATTACTTAATTACTTTAGATAGGCTTTTCATATGGGTAAGCTGACAATAAATGGTGACTAAAAATGTTTTTAGAGAGGGAAAACCTGTTCAAGTAAAATTGATACAAGACAGCATGTACAAAAATGGTCCATCAATTCCAAACCGTACAGGAAAAAGGTTAAAAAATCATGGGGTTTTGCTCAGAGGAACAAACATAACTAATTTCCCTTTAATGATACACATCAAGGGATAATAATTAATAATTCACAATGTGCTGTTTTGGAATTGTGTAATATAATCAGGAATAGAAAACGTAAACAAGGGAGATTTTACATAAAAATTAATTGTGGGGGAAATCAAATTGAAGAGTTTTTCCCAAAGTTCAAATATATATTTCAGTCCAAATGACCGATGTTTTTTTCTTAAATAAGGTTTGTAGACCTTCAGACAAAACATACTTTTTCTAAGTATAAGTGTTATATGTAGTACCCTTAGATACCTGATTTCGCAACTGTTACAAAAACAGTAATTCCATATCAATTTGTGATGCAAAATAAATTCAATTAAAAATAGTGTTCTAAATGTAAATTAAACTAGATAATTCCATTTACATTTATATTCTCTTTACAACCAGATTGGAAAGTAAAAAAGATTGGCGCTCACTTAAAAACTATTATCTCAACTGATTAATAATAATAATGTATAACTTTTATATAGCGCATTTCCATAGCTGCTCAATGCGCTTTACATAATAATTACCCCGACAGGCAGGACAGAGACACACATGTACATTCAGCGTACACAAGGAATCTGTCTGTTAGGCGGCTACCTAAATAACTCACAGAAACTATAAGTCAGGTACCCACATATACTGCTGGGTGAACAGGTGGAACACGATAGCAAATTTTTTCACCATGAAAATGTATCCCATTGCGGGGGTCGAACAACGCTAAGGACGGTCGGATTTTAAGTCCAACGCCCTAGATACTCCGCTATCGGCTCCACATTAGTTGTGTCTCCAACCCACAACTCACGCGTATCGTAAAATGATATGCAACAACTAGAAAAAATGTGTACTCGTAGAGAGTACAAACAACGCACATCAGACAAAATTAACAAAGAACATATAGCAAACGACTAAAGGGCCAAAACTCTGTCAAAATATATTTTAAAAGTTGAGAAAGTTATTTTTAGAAGGTCCCTTAAAGAGTATGTGTGCAATATTTCAGGGTCATACTTCCAACTCCACTGCGTAAATAACGTACCTGAAAACCATAAAAGGGACATAACTCTGTCAAAATGGGTTTTAAAAAAAATAGAAAACAGCTTTTATGGACCCACGAATTACGCCTATGTGCAATATTTCTTTGACGATGGGACCACAACGTGTTTGCAAAAAATTAACAAAGACATATAGCAAAATACTCAAAGGGGTCATAACTCTGTTTTCAAATTGATTATTCAACCAATAGTGAAAGGTGATTTTAGATAGCCACTAGAAGATTCTCTTTGAAAGATTTCAGATTATTAACTCTCAAGATGTGACCACATCGTCTTTTTGCAAAATTAACAGCGAACATATAGCAAACAAACTCAAAAAGCGCCATAACTGCGTGAATTTTTCACAAATATTTCTGAATTTAAATAGCAGAAATTGTATACCCGTTCTCTACCATACCTTCAAAAAAAAGCGTTCCGAGCAAAATTAATCAAGTTATCGCGTAAACAGACAGACAAGAAGAAAATATATCACTGCACAATATAGTTGTGTGTGGAATAAGACTTAAAGAGTTTCCATGTGTCAAGATTTCTCCACAGCGAAGCCTATTGTCGTTGAATTGATTCCCGCAGCTAAACTGTTAAATAAGTACATTTCAAAAACTGGTAGAACATCAACTTTACACATAGATACAGACTTTATTTCAAGTATTATACTTTTAAATGCTAGTGCCACGTCTTTTCAGTACAACTTACATCAATATTAATTTGGTAGGAGTAAATAAACGGTGTGTCGAGAAACTCGTTATAAATCAATTGTTTTTTGTATTGTTTTCGGAACTGTAAATGTTCTGGTCTGAGCAATCTGTGACTCGATCCCTGGAGAGAAAGTGGTTATCGTGGTATAAGATGACGTTACAAAACATGCGATATAGATTTATGCGTGGACACAAGTGGTCTCGTATGTAAGCAGGATATAGAACATAGTCCTGCCGGAGACGATATTAGTCTCGTAAAGTTATACTCGTAAAAGATCTCTTGGTGGTTTGAATTCGAAAGAAGACTATAAGTGAAACCAGCATTCGTTATATGTAATCGTATTGAATACGTTAATATAAAAAGGAAAATATGGTCAACTTATTGTTTCATTAATTTGATAATAAAATGAAAAATTCTTAAATGCCATGCTTTTAATGTTTTTAGTTCTGAAACCCGCATTTTGTTAACTTTATATAACTATTTCATTCCACAGTCGTAATATCGATATTAAGAGTTATTTAGAATGTGTACGCTTCGATATGTCATTAAGGGCTCCCTGGTGACAACTAAAGTAGTTGGATTTTTTGTTTGCTTTAATTATGATATGCTTTCGTACTCTCTTTTTATTGATGAAATCAATCATACTTGGTTTGCTCATCTTTGAACTGAAAATGTGCGACAAAAAAGTCAAATGTGGTGGTTGGTTTATACTAATAACGATGTTGGAGAAAAGGACGAAGATCGTATAGGCTGTAAGGAGAGGACGAAGATCGTATAGGCTGTAAGGAGAGGACGAAGATCGTATAGGCTGTACTGTAAGGAATCTAGAAAAGTATTTTCACCCCTAACCAGGTCGCTGATAAGTCGTTTCTATTCAATTTTCTAGCTATAAATAAGAAAATAAAATAAATTGCAGTTTGATAGAAGTGGCACATCAGTCCGGGATAAACCTACTGATAAAGTATGATAACCTAGCTGACCGTAAGCAGTAACGGTCAGTGACGTGTGCCAATTTCACAGATTTGATAACCATAGAAAACTTGGCTAATGCAAACAGAAGCAAGTGTGCACGTGGCTACATTTCGTCCATTCTGTCTCTGTATTTGCCTGTGTGTCTATATGTCTTTCATACATGTGTGTGTCTCGCACTCATAGCTAACTCAGTATTAAATTCATACAAACAATACCTACAATAAACCTGAATAAACTGGTACAATAAAAAATAAACAAAATTCACGATTACGTATCCGTTACCTGACACAAAAATGAGAAAATTCAAACGTGTTCTCTGTTCTTTAGTCCTGAGAAGAAACCAGATGTCTTAAGCCAGCAGAGTGCACAACAATGTATATCAATGAAATATAACAGAAGAGTTAATCAAACGGACTGAACTTTCAATAGCGACATAAACTATCAATTACATAGTGCACTCAGTGTATTGGAGTGGATGTTGTTTCAATTAAATATAATCAATGATGAGGTGTGCAGTAATAAACAATCAAATTGTTAGGTTATTCACACTCAGGTGGAAAACTGTTACAAAGGTAAAACAATACTTTATGACCGAACTACTTAATATATAATACACAACTTGCATCCATATCTAATTTCATTTAGTTAGTGCTTGATTTGTGTTTATGTTCAAAAAGTAGTTGAAATGAGAGTTTGAGGTGAATGTGTTCAAAAAATCAATATGTACAAAGGTATAAACAAACAAAACATAATTTAAATCATATATTTTCTCTTCGCCAATTGAAAATCAAGTTTAAACAATTTCTATGTGAGAACACACATTAAAGGTTAAGATTTTCCTTCGTCTGCTAAAATATCAGTTTGGACAAATATATTTTGACGAGTGGACAGATTGTGCGTATAGGCTGCTTTGCGTAATCAGGCATTTGTTAGACATTGTCGTGCTTCCTTCACACGATTTGTGCTCGTCCAAGCTATCGGCTCGAACAAAGACATCTTAGATTAAATGTCTGGTTTTGATTTAACGACTATACTGTGCAAGCTCGTGTTTTTGCATAAGTAAGTATTCTCACAAATAGGGGTCACAGAGTACTCTTATTATTGCAAGAGTGACCTTAGTGACACGGGACCTATATTTAATAGTCCGTCACCCATATGGATAGAATTAGATAGGTGCCAGATCCTGCCTACCTCAAAGGATCTGGGGTTCATTCGCGTTCAAATCATTTTCGTATACCGCATGCACGATAAGGGAGCGTTCAAATATCATCTTACACCCTTGAGGGGGGGGGAGGGGTCTAGACCTTTGTAAGAAAGTGTAAGATGAAGGGGGGGGGGGGTCAGGCAGATTGTAATCTTACACCTTAACGGGGAAAAGGCACAATATTTAACTAATCTCAAACATTTCGGCCGCTTCGCGGCAATTTATTTGATAATATTCT
>JAUUEB010337222.1:0-12580 GCA_032362205.1 Clione limacina
ACGACACCACTTCTCAGTTCTTTGTCAACAGGAGGTTTAAGGGAAGGTAGAACTGTTTTAGTTTTCCTAAGAGTCATTACTACTGCGCATGGGGCTTTTTTGTGTGTAAAGCCTGGGCATAGTGTTCAGTAAAAATTAAAAGTTGAATAAAACTGACAGGAATAAATCCTAGACCATTATTATTATAGGCCTGACCAATTGACCAAGGGAGAATCGTAAGTAAAAAAGAAAATAGATAATTCAAATGATTTAAAACCATATACCTTCGAGATAGTTTTGAAGCTCAGCAGGAGCTTCATCAGCCGAATGATGTTATTAACTGCTTGTCATGTGATCTGATGACGTATGAAAATAGATGTTACTGTATAATATATATACAAGCTGATTGATGTCATGCTCAATATTGGCTTGTTTGTTTGATTATGTTGTTGCAGCGTTGCTTAAATTGAGAAGGTGTTCATTGTTTTCGTTGTTAGCACTTCGCATGCAGAAGTTCATTTGACTGTTATATGTATCAGCTTCTTTCATTTTGGTATCCAAAAAGCAGGGATGGGAAACAAAGATGACATCTTGTTGTTTCTTTATGCAAAGTTCTTTGAACCAGCCCTTCTAAAGTTTCCATTAGGTTGTCACACAGTTTTTTGAAGCTGTCACTCATGGTTCAATTTTCAAGTTCAGCAACATTTTAAACTTTTGATGGGTTGTTTCAAAATTATCCAAGTTGTTTATTATGTTCTTTCTCTGATTGTGACATGGTTTGACTACTTGCATGCATGGTTTAAGAATACAAATATTTTCAAGCAGCAAATAATAATGATTACCAGTAATATAAAACTCATCAACAAACATTCTAAATAAATAATGAATCCTGTTATTAGATATTTCTACAGAGCACATTTTTTATTTGGGGAATCAAGACTGAGACTGGTCGTTTTTAAGATTTAATTAACTCCCCTGTAGACACAAGACATCACATTAAATTTGCATGGACAAAATCAGATTAAACACCTATTCTGCCTGTCCACTGTGTAATTGTCTAGATGAGGCAGTCTCAAATCATATATTTTTTGTCCTGCCCTAACCTAAATGATCTTAGAACAACCTTCCTTCCCAATTCGGCTAATTTTGAAAATACTTTGTATTCAGACAAATCACAACTTCTGATGACTTGCAACAGACCCCCTTATTGTAAAGCCAACGGGCCCATCCTCATGTTATATGTCTGAAGGGTCAGCAACATAACATTAGCTCCCTTATTAAAGGGAAGAGTGATAAACCCTACTCCTCTCTAAAATTGAATATGGATGGGGAAAATATGGATAAATCTGAATAAAAGTAGATAGCTTTTTAATTTTTCAGTGCTGGCACCAGCTTGGAGAAGATTAGGTCCAATGTCACACTAGTAGAGGATGTTTTCCATTCATTGCACTGGGTTGACACATGGGGATTCACTGGTTGGTACACGTCCCCTCTTGTTACGGATTCTTTCCAGTCCTGCCCACTTTGGCTCCACGGTTCAAAGTCACCAAGTCTTTCCTGGGGAGTTTTGTTGCACTTGCAAGGTAATCGCCTGGACTCTGGATTGCGTCTTCTGTTGGGTAGCAGTTCCATCCTTTACACATTCAGTCTTTGGTTCGCTGACTGTTAATGATCCTGACTGTCTGTGGTCATGAAGCTGTTGCTGGACTTCAATCATCTTCCCTGATTGCCATGACCACAGAGAGCATGTCTTGTGTTGTTTTCTTGTTTGAATTTTTATGTTCTAGCTTGGGTTTCACGACTGATGTGTGGGGTTGCAATGTCTCTCAACTCTCAATCAGACTGCAGACAACTGGAAGAGGTGTTGGCTTATTTTTCAATATCTTAGTTTGAGATGTGTCCTTGGATGGTGACTGTGTCAGCTTTCTGTATTATATTCAAGAATTCCTCATTGTGTGGTTGCAGATCTTTATGTAATAATAACATATGTAGTTTGGTTATTATTATCATTATTATTTAGTATAATCTAGCACAGTTATGATTCTCTATAAGACACGATAGCCGATGGAGTACAGACTATTGTTGTATTTTTATGTTTGAAGGCAATGTGACGTTCAAGAAAAACACCTATCTATATGTTTTGCAACTCAATCACTTTTCTGCTATAACAATTTGGTATAATCTTGCACATTTGTGATGCTCTAAAAGACACAATGGAGTGCAGACTGCTGTTTCTGCTTGGATAGGATTGTTTTGTATACCTCGAAAGTTTTAGATTATAACGTCATTTTTATTGGATTATGTATTTTGTAGCAATAACATTTAAAGTGCATTTTAAAAGTAAACCACCCTGGTGCTTTATTTACTCAGTTAATTCGATGCTATCTATATCATGACAAGGGAGATTCGTAGCACTGTTTACTTAGAAAATCAACATTATGTGTAATATATTGTACTGTACTGTTTGCCGTTTGTAACATTAAAAATCTACACTGTATTATTGCATCACTAATCATACTTTACTGTTTTGTGCTTTGATTTTAATGGGAGCCTTCTGAACATTTTTTGTTATGTTTTTTAAATTAGTTATCTTGATGATCTATATTGCCCGTATTATTTTTTGGGTCTCTTTATTATTTGTTTTAGAGTTAATGTTTCTGTCTTCTTCTAACATCATAATCCCTAACGTCCATAAAATTTTAAGCAGTTTAGCTGTTGTCTTTAAGAGGGTGAGTGGTCGTGTGTGCCATCTGCCCCCGATGAAACCCCTACCGCTCACTATTTAAAAAAGATTTCCAATCCTACCCGGGGGGAATAATCCCTAGTCGATAAATCGTGATTTGGGCGAAAGCATCGCTACGGGGAATCGTTTTAGCTGTATTGATTATCTCCCTTTCTTCTGCGCCACTTTTCTATGCTCTGGCTCACACAATAGTGATTTTACCCTTGATTTGTCTCGCTCTTTGCCTTGGCTCATCTTCAGATATCTTTTTGTTTGTCATCTCTCTTTGTATGTTCTTTATCTCTCTCTCTTCCTTTTTCTGTCTTCGCATGTATCTATTTCTCTCTTGTCTGTTGTTCTTAAATGTACCTTGATGACCCCACAATCCTGTTTAACTTATAAGTTATATTAGTTAATTCTCCATTATGGATTAATTCATACATATCATATTGATGATGTACTCATTATCACAGACTTGATATTTTTATCTACCCGTTTTAAAGATTGTTACTCCATCCATTCCATGTATTTATCTGTTAGAAGATTAATGTCATCGGCAATATTAGTTTTAGAGGATAAAGCGATAGCATCAAAGTTCTCTTTTTCTACTCTTGACATTAAACATGTTGTGGCGTTAAGTGAGTGTGAACACGCCAACGAGATAGTTGTTTTATTTACATTTTCTTGAATATCTTTTTCTTGTTTCAATAGTTTTTTTTGTAGAAAGTTATACCGATATTTTTGTTTTTTAGACTGAAGCAGCAAGAGCTCGGAACAGTTCCGTCCCTGCTTATCGGAAGTGACGCTTACTAAAAAGTACTTTATAGACCCTGTGACGTTTTCTTAAATTTGTTTGTTTTTCTTTTTTTTGCAATTGAAATAATTCAATTCGTTCATTGTGAATAAAAACAATGAAATGTGCATGAGTGTCTATGGTTAATAACTCATGATCTTGTTATTTTATCGAAATAATAAAAAAGACCGTCAAAATGAGTTTACTTGCACTCTTTCCCAATTGTTTTGCGCTCCTAGTATCACGTCACTTAATTAATGTGCTTTGTTTATAGACAAATTGCCAAACTTTGATCATGTAACCATGAAGTTCTCGCTATGCTGTCTGTCTCATCTGTCTCTCCGCCCTTATTACATCCCACCCCATTGATACGTCTTTGTGTGATGTGATAATGTGATTCATGTTCTATTTCGCTTTCCTATATCGATTAGAATCGGTCGGGAGAAAAGTTTGGATTGGAAGGATTTTGGGGCTCGATGATGGTTCACCCCGAGTTTATTGATTTCATAGATTGGCGTTGCCTGGTCTGCAGATGGGATCGTTACCATAGTAACCGATCGAGGGGATTTTCGGTTCATGGGTCTTTGTATCTTTAGCCATTAGCCATTGTTGATATACCATATTATTATTTTCATCATTTTGACGTTTTAACCAATTAAGTTTATTTGATTGCATAGACAAACTTATATAATGCAAGCGATTAATTTTGCAGACCGCTCAATATTCATTGTTTTATTTTAATTTTATTTTAGAATAGAACAGTTTAATTTATTTTATTCTATGTCTTTCCGTTTTTTGGCATATTTTTTAACCAGACAAGGCTGCATATTTTGGGGGATTGAAGTTGTAGTTTTGTATGTAGATGTCGGTTTGATGTTTTGACCCGGAGTATATGTGTGACTCGTGGAGAGAGGGGTAGAGACTTATCATAGTCAACATACGAAAAGAAATAACAGATTTTAAATTAAAAATGAAATCATAGTATAGCCTCTGTTGTCTTCAATGAAAACAATAATCAAAAAGAGAGATAGATAGATAAAAGAAGATACATTATGAGAGAAAGAAATATAATAAGAGAGAGAATCCAATATTCATAACTGGGTAAAAGTTTCAAGAACCAATGTAAAGCATTGATTTCCTCGTATCGATTTCTGTACGACGTTTTTCTAATGAAATCGTTGCCATAGAAACCAATTTCCTCAGCGATGAACAATGATTGGTCTGCCACTACCCACTTGCCGACATCTTCTCCGTATTTGTCATGTTTGTCTTTGTCCACCATCCTTGCAATGCTACTGATTTTTCAGATCTAAATCTATTGTTTATTTTTAATACCACATCAGTTTCAGAAACCCCTAGCTTGGTTGTGGTTGAGGTAAAGAGGAAGTGAGTTTGGGGATAGGGGAATTCGGTAAGCTCTAAGTAGGTCGATTTCCAGTCACATTTGTTGGCTGGTGATAGCCGCGCGATTCGATTCGATTGACCAGTACTCAGATCGATATATGTGGCTTCTGATTGGCCTTTCCCACACCCACAGGAAGGGTCAGTTGGAACGTCTTAAACGATGAAGTCATAGTGATTTTTTTCAAGCTTTGTAAACTTTTTCTTCTTCTTTGGTTTTCATTTTTTCGATTGCTCACTTGCTTAAGAAACTGAATCAGAACGTAAATTTAGCTTGATGGCATAACTTCGGTGTCTAGTTGTCCTTGTTTATTTTATTTATTTCATTACAGCACGAGGGTTTATCTTTTCTGTGCCTAAATTTGAACACTGCAACAAGATAATAGACACTTCCTTCATCCGTTTCTTCTCAAACTTTACTGATTTAACATACAAGAAGGTAAGAATTTAAGCCCAACTTTATATATTAATTTTCAGATTAATTTATTGATCTTGAATTCATCCCCCGACTTTTTATCAATCAAACCTCTCTGTCTTATTCTGTAGCCGATCGACGAGGTCCTCCATATTTAGGGAAATTCGAACCCATCCATGTCGCGGTCATTCCAAAAACTTTGAAATCGATATTTTAGCAGTTGAGAGGATACACATGGCGTCTAGCATTAACTGAATTTAGGTAAATGAGACTAGTTACTGTGTATATATGTTGTGCACATTTCACCGTGAAGCACCATCGTCGTCGGTATGCCATGCTGTGGATGGAGGTAATATTACTTACTTTTGTAAACTTACTTACTTTTTAAAAGTGGGTACGTTTCGTACCCGGGGATAACTCTTGTTTAAGATACTCCCCCCTCCACAAATAAGAATAAATAAAATTGTATGAATATCAAGCTTAAACCAAATGATTTGGATTCCTTGCAACTAATAACATGTTTTCGTTTTAAGATGAGTCTTTTATCTTTGAGCATTTTTGAGTTATGGAGTTTGAATGGCAAACACTGTACCCGGGAAAAAAACTGTTTGTACAGTAAGCTTGTCCGTATTTAAAAAGTCACCGATCATTGTTTATCGAATGTTTTCTTGGCAAACCAAAGAACATGTGAACCTTGCACATCCTTCATAAGTTACTCCTTCTCACCAGTATGTTCACCGCACTCCTCGCTAATGGCTTGTGATCTTATGTTATCTTAACCATTGATTAACTCTTATGCCACCACCCTGATTGATTCGTATCGCCATTGTTTCTGCGCTTCAAGTTTTTGTTGACGCGCTTATTACCGTCATATCCGGTGTCGTCTGCTGACACTGGCATACACCTTGTCATCTGCTTCCATCGCGTCCAATGATCGATTGTCGCTGAGACGTGATTTTCCGTCGCTCGTTATAAGGAATGGTTTGATTAGGGCTTCTTAATATTATTAGCTCTTTTTAACTCTTCCTATCTCATTTTTCATGCAATTTGAGAACATGATAAGTTGATATCTGTTTCTTAACTACCAAGAAGTATCTTATTTTTATAATATTGTAAAACACACTGATCAATACATAATATATTACCCACGAGTTTCCTAATGCTGTGGAAAACACTGCTGCCACTATGTTTAGCTAAAGAGGAAGTCCTCATTATATTAAATATGTTCCTAATTCGGACTATTGGTTTTTGATACGGTTTGATATTTTTATTCAAAAGGTTACACATCTGAGTATAAAACTCACTTTAGGCAAATCATCAAACTACCAAAAACCACTGCTGTTCTTTATAGTCTCTGTTAGCACTGGGAGAAGATCATATCAGCTACTATATCAAAACTGTATGAAAACTTTGTTAGAAAACGCTGTTTAATATGCATGTCAAATTGCGCGGAGGAGTATTAATTACACAACTATCGCGTGAGCCATTTAGTCGTGTATCACGTTGAGACTGTGTACACAGTTATTGTCACATGATACACAACCCCGGAATTAGACACATCTATTGAAGTCAGATAAAAGTTACCAATTATGTGCATGGTCCCAGCTTAATGATACGATCCATGCTGCACTTATATTAGATATTACATTCATGCAATACTTCCCCGCTCGTCCTGCATTCGTCAAACTAGAAAGGATTAAATGAAATTACAGAGGTGAATATTTGGGGCGGGAATTCTTTCAAGACTTGAAAATATTTGGGGATGGTTTTAAAAGATGAAACGGGAAAGGTTTTTAATGGGGGGGGGGGGGGGTCAAGATTTAGCAAGAATAAACACCCCTGTGGAATTATATCAAGAGAGTCGAACTGCGTAAAATACACGTCATGTTAACTTTAAGAGAAATTTTCGCAAAGTAACATTATCAATTTAGAAGGAAACGTTTTGCCTGAGGGAATGGCTTCTTTTCTGTTGGAATAAAACTGAAGTCCTCACCATAGGCAAAAGTAAACTCTTGGACATGGCTTTATTGTGCCTGTATTGCAGTATTGTAGTATACTTGTCTGATGCCATATCAATCTATAAAGCGCTCAAATGACCTATTTGATTCAATAGCGCTCTAAAACCTTACATCAATAAATAAACATTTTGTCGTAAAACAGAAAGTTGTATCTAGACGATGTACTACACTGGGTTAGAGTTGTAGTTGAGTCAAGTATTTTGGTTTTCATAAAATTGTCCATGTCAGAAACCAATGGGTACAGTTTTTCAGCATTTGAAACGGCGTTAATTTCTCTGATATTTCGAAGTCTTTCATTACTTTCATTCTAAATCCGTAATGGTGTGGCCTACCGAAAATTTCGTTTTCTTCTATTGCGAATATATCTTTAAACTACATGCAATGGTCAAAGCGCTTCTTGGATAATTAATACTCGTCCTTTTGACATGCTCTTCTCGTTATCGCCATACTTTTTATACACGGTGTATGCAGAAATTAGATACATATATCACTTATATTTTTGATTGATTTGATAATCATGCATATATATGCATAATCATGCATATATTAGTATATAGTGTCTCTCTCATTATGTTACCTCATTTTCAATTTCTCTACACTGAGTTCAAGTTTCAAGTTTGTTTTATTATAGGCCAATTCACAAATAAGACAAACTTGTTGCAATGGAAATAAAACAAAAATGATACAACATATGTACACAAAATAAAAATACAAAACATAATATAACATTTTTTACACATCGTACATTCAAACTTAGTCTCATAACATATAAACTACAAATAGATACATATTCTACTGAAGTTTGAACACACACTCAAAGACGCACTCACGTATACTCACCCGTACACAGGTGCACTTTTGATTAAAACATATACTGTGAAAGCACTTCTTTTTCGCGAAAGTCCAAAAATAATTTTCGCAAGGAATTTCATTTTCGCGGATGCTGATTAGTATTTTCCTCAATTCATCTCAAATAGTATATTGCATTTTTAATTTTCGCGAGGATCTTATTTTCGCGAAGCAGGTGTCCACTCGCGAAATTCTCGAAAATTAAATCCTAGCGAAAAAGTGCTTTTACAGTATATGAAACATATATATTGCATTATAACACAAATAGTTGCGTAACCTGTATCTACTTTAACATTCTAAATCCACGTTTTAAAATGTATAATTCACCAGGAGACGTTACTGTAATAATATGGTGTCTCGATGATTAATTAAGACTTTGTGGCAGAAAATACTGATGTTCTTTAGCTCGTTACCTTTAGCGTTATTGGTGAATTTAACAAATTGGTACATTGACGATCTTTTTGTGAGTTTTCTTGGTATGCTTTTTCCCCCTACGTGCATCAAATAAATGACTAACTCTTGTTTCCACCTCTCAAATGGCTTTTATTTGTTTTCCTTTATCAGTGACCAAACATAATTGATTACACAAATGCGTTTTATCTCTACGAGTGTTAAGCTCCTCTTGTCTCGTGACATGTTGATCGCGTAGCATCTTCATCATCATTATCATTGATATATTATGTTAACAGTTTTAGGAATTACGGACAAGGCCGTCCAGATGGGCGTGGCATTGAGTTGACGGTTGTTGTCCGACTATATCGATTTGATTGATCAAATGCTTGGCCTCTCGCCTATCGTGTTGCCATAGAAACGGACGGTTACTGTCATTAGAATGTTAAAATGCGAAAGATGATTTATTGCTAAACAGATGCGATTTTGTATGTCGTATTATTGATTCGTTTAACTGTCATCGGGTGTATATTATATCCTTGGCCTCGTTGGCGTACAGGTTTTTGGAATGCTCGTTATAATAGTTATATTTGTAAAATAAGTTTGTTATATGAATGTTCTTGTCTTAATTAAATTAAATACACGAATCTCTTATAAAAACCAATCTTACATCAATACCTGCCTAACTTCTTATATCATTAAAGATTAATTGAAATCCGTTATTTGCTTCCCCCGCATGCGCGAGCAATTGACCCATGGTTCGTTACATTGTTGTTAAACATGTTTCTGTTTTTAGGTCTTTTAAAAGCATTTTTTTACTATACAAAATAATAAAGGTGACGTTTTTTCTATCCGGCATTAAAACCGGAGAAGATCGACAAAACATATCAAAATCTTGTCTCCATTTCTCCAACCTAGCCTTTTAAGAGTAATTATGAAAATGACACTGAAATTATTGATTATCGGTGGGTATAAAAGTGCTGGTTTTATAATATATACGGATCGATCATGACTGCGTCTGTCCCGGCAACAGGTTTATAGCCAACTTATTTACTCCACCACCGCCGTACCCCCATCTTCAACAATGGAGGACACATTTCGAGTGTAAATTGATACAACATTATGTTCAAAATCATTAAGTCAGTTGGAATCATTTGTTTTTACGGTAATGGGAATTAAGAAGAATATCCATTGAACAAGATATCATCGCGGATGATATTTTATATAGCTGGTGTTTTTTTAATAAATCTATCGTTGGATCTTTTGAGAACATTCAATGCTTTTGTGAGAAAACAAACTAACCGGTATTTGAGGCGTGTGTGAGCGCCATATTGATTTTATCGACTCACTGTTTGCTCTCTTTGTTGACATAACTGTTTTTGGTGTCGACGCTAACTGTCTTAGCACGTGCGCCGGGTGATTTTAAATGTTTGTTGTCTCGGTCATCATGATGGGGGATGTTAATCTCATGATTTAAATGATTGATTAGTTTATCTCCTGTTTTAAATGATTGATTAGTAAAGAGATTTAATAATTGAACTTTCATAGTTCCATTTGTTTTAATAATTCTTAAGTTATTTGTCTATGCGAGTTTCAGGGGGTGGGTGGGGGGAGAGCAAACTTTCGCTTTGATTTACATTGTTGCCATGATTATCAGCTATATATTCCGAAATTATAAATCTGCTTTGGTCTCAATAGCAACGGGGCATTGGTAAGGATTACTGTAAAAGTGTTTTTTTGCGAGGAATTTTTTCACGAAGGAGCCAATCGTCAACATTCGCGAGACTTTATTTTCGCGAACTATATATAATTATGTATAAAATTAAGTCAAAATCAATATTCGTGAGGACTTAATTTTCGCGAAACCAAGACAAAACTCGCGAAATCGCGAAAATAAAGTCCTCGTGAAAAAACACTTTTACAGTAGTTTATTTTGTGCAGTATCCGGCCCATCAGAAACATTCAAGGAGCCTGCGCCCCCCCCCCCACACACACCCTGGTCTCTCCTATGGTTTGTACTGATTATACTGACAGTGGTTGTCAGTTTAGTCTCCAAAAAGCATACCTACCATAATCCTATAACATCGCTCGGTTCGAATGCATTTCAACGAACCCGCGTCAAGTTGGATTTCTTTGATAATACCATTTCTAAGGGGACTTCATAACCTCCAACTACTCCGAAGTCTATATCCTAAGAAGACAGTGTTGGAATATCTTGTTTTTTAGTGGGCTTCACCTGTCAGGTTGCCCGTAAAAGCTGTAAGAAGTGCAACCCTATCGAGCTCCCATCGAAGCAGTGGTCCAGTGAAGATACCTCTATCCGATATTGCTCTGACCTCTGTACACGAAATGCCTATGGCGGTGACACTTTTTGTGCTTGGCTGCTTATTTATGTCAATCTATAAAATGTTCGATGCGTAATTAAGGTCTACCATAGCTTCTATCTATTTTGGATATATCAATGGTCGAAATACAAAAGTGTTCTGAATGGATCGAGAATGGTTGCAATTGAACTGTGTTGCTGAGATCATAACAAATATATATATTTTTTACGGAACAACCATAATATTGAGTTATGAGGTCTAGCTTAACCGTGACATCATCAAGACACCAACAAGACACCATCTCACAACATTTTCAAGATTGTCATATCTTAATATTCAGCACCATTTTTCTCGACACGACCAAACCATAAGCAAGTTTTAGTGACTGTGTATGACGTTTTCGTCATTAAAGTGCGTTTTTTAGTTTGGTGCTCAGCGTATAATGTAATATAAGTAATGAAGAAAAGCCTTTCCGATTTGACTGGTATTTGGCGTGCTTTGATTAAATAAGTTGACGAAACCCATTGCAATGTTGAGCGGGAATGCGGGGCGGGAAGCGTTTTAGATGTAGTCGGAAAAAACGTGACTGGCTGCAGATCTATTCCTGGTTACTATCAACTTAATCTACAAAATAAAATTCAAAATATGTGTGTTTATTTGTATGCAATGGGATTACAGCCACAGTTTTAACTCAATCGACCTGAAACTGTTGGTAGATATTACCAGATGTGCAGCTAAGCTTTTGGTGAGCTGGAGATGCTGGTTGGAGCTGGAGATGCTGGTTGGAACTGGAGCCGGAAAATTAAAAGTCTGGAGCTTTAGCTGTAGCCAGCTGTAGCCAAAACAGCCTCCCTCAATTAACTCAGCTGCTAATTGAGTACCCGATTATAGGCAGTGAATGTCTACGAAAGATTGATGTGGAAATTTGCCGAACATGCTTGGCTCCCTTGTATACTTCCCAGGATTCTGAGAATGTACAGGTTTGTTCTGATTGTGCCTGTTAGGGTAATAATAATTGTAAAGCACTTTAATAGGGGGGATGAGGGGTTTCTCTGCACACCCATGACTCAACCGGACATGATTTTTGTTGATCCTTAGGGTATATAGACACAACATTTTGCCTTTGCCAAAAAATCAACCTGAACGAACTGACCACTAGGGTAAAAAACAACAAAGGGAAATCTATATATAAGTCCCATTATTAGACATCCCCCTTTGGACAAGTTCAATGGGATGTCTATTGTGTTCGTCCGTTAAAAAAATGTGTTCACAATAACGAAAAATCTAGGCCTACTTCATACAATTACTGCGATTTTTCATCTTCTATGGTTATTATCTATTAGAAGTTTCATTAAAAACTATGTTCTCTATTCTAAAATGCCATTAAATAGAAATACAATGATAAGCAGGTTAAGTTCATTTTTTGTTTAAGTTTATCACATAAGGGCCGACACTAAGTATTCAATTATCGTTGCAAAGTATTCAGATGGGAGCGGGGCCGAGCGGTTTAAGGCGTGGATCAAGGCACTAGTCTCCTTGTAGGCGTTGGTTCGTATCCCACCGGCTGCCATATTTTTATCATCATTTGGAATTTTTAAAAACGTTTTATATTTTTTAATCATCTTAACATGGGGAAAATGATCATGCAGGAGGTATACATTTCGGGGGGGGGGGGGGGGGTCGGACTAA